>CM065053.1:150418641-150526141 GCA_032883995.1 Coronaproctus castanopsis | reverse complement strand
AGGGCTTGCAAACTATTTTTAAATATTATCTTTGTTAATGTAGTTATATATTCAAGATTACAGTTTTAATTTTTTTAATACCTAAAATTCGTCTCCTACATATAAACATATTAGTTTTTAATATTACTTAGTTTATTGTAAGGAAATGTTCTATTTAATGAATAATAGTATCAATATATGTACACTAGCGTTCACTTTGCGTATAAATTAATTATTGAAAATCTCTGATAGTAACATTTTAGTACAAAATAATTTTGAAAATTATGAAACATTTAAATAGCACCTTTAAAAGTGTTTGTCAATTTTAAACATTCATAATTAATTGAACGTATTTATAATTTTCATGTACACTTGCTAAATATTCAAATAGAATAAATCTTCCATAGTTAACATTTTAGTACGAAAGGACTTTGAACGTTCATTTTTCCACATTATAGTACAAAAATCAATATTGAAAATCGCAGATAATTAAAATTTTAATACAAAAGGATTTTGAAAGTTATTAAACATTTAAATTGCATTTTAAACAATTTTTGAAAACTTTAAATATACATAATTAATTGAATGTATTTATATTTATATACACTTCCTAAATATTCGAATAAAATGAGTATGTAGCTTATGCTGTTTTACGCATAAAACTATTAATTCTCACGCATTGAACTTCGATAAAAGTGTTGAGCAATTTTGGTAGTTGTAAGTAAAAATTCGAAAAATCTGTTGTTTCAATCAACTACCTACTTGTTTTTTGTCAACAACTAATATACTCAATTATAAACAATTTTAGAAATTTTGTAAGTAAAGTTACAAGTAAAAATTTAACGCTCAATACGAAGCAACATAAAACACCAAAACAACATGGATATCAACATAAACTACTCACAAACAAATACCCGGGATGGATATATACATCGATAGACTAGTTCTGTGAATGTGTAGATGGCGTTAGTAGACAATGTAAACGATTATTGTCTCGTATTTATTTTTAATTTAAATTTTTAGCTTAAAAAATAATATATGGCGGAAACACATCTAGACACGAGTTTAAATTACTTTATGTTAAATTTCAAATATAGATGTGCAATAGTTTTTTGCACAACCCAAGAAAAAAAAATTGCTGCATAGTATTTTTAACTTATCTTTTTTTTATACTTCTTTATAATATATGTAATGGTAAAGTGAGAAGTGAGTATTTAACATCGATAATATCCCACGTAGGACCGAGATCAAATGGACGATCAAATCGTTTTTTTTTAAGTCGAACAAAGCTTTGGGTTTAAGTTCTTCGTTGCCATCAACTTTTCGTTCTTATAATTCCCTTTTATACACGCTTTGTTTCTTTCATTTCCCAAACATATTTTACGATCAAGACACGAGTTTTCATTTTGTTTAAAATATTCAATTATTCTATATTCCGTAATTATATATATTTTCGAAATTAAATTTGTAATTTAATATTCGTTAAATGTTCAATATGTACGTGATGTTGTTGCTCCTGTATGTGACATTTTTGTTCGTTTCAAAATTTCTATTCTGTGTTCGGTATTGTGTGTGTGTGTTCCTTTGTGATGTATACCCGGTATGTAAGTAAAAGTTTATATTGTATTTATTAATCTGTTGCGGAATATGCGCGTGCCTATTTGAAGTAGGATTTTGTAAGCGGTATGTAAGACTTGTGAATACGTGTAGTTTTATCTGTATTTTTACTGATTATCGGGATCATTTGCGTGTTAAAGTCGGTTATAAACTGTTTATTAAGTTAGTGTCTGTAAGATATTGTAAAAGATTTTTAACTTTTTTCGGGTTATCTTCGAGTATAGCTCGTATTCTGTTATAATTTAGATTTTATTTTATACGTTGGCTTCTGTATTCCGTGCATTCTAATAGTATATGGTTTATATTTAATTGCGAATTGCATTCGTTAGGGATAGGTGGGGAGTCCCAGTTGAGTAGGTGTTGTGAAGTAAATGCCGTGTATCCTGTGCGTAGTCTAGCTAACCTTTTTTTCTGTTTTTCTCTCTGGGTCTGCTGTTTTTCAGTTTTTTAATTTCGGCTTAATTTGATACAAGTGTGTGTGTGTGTGTGTGTGTGCACACACACACACACACACACACACACACACACATTGGGTCTCTCAGAATTTTTGATACGACGTTTTAATTGTTTGTTAAAGGACTGTATGTAAATCGGTAATGTACGTTGATTTTATTGTTTTTATATTTGTAGGAAACGTTCTAGCTCATCTGTCAATGTTTTCATTCTCGGCTATACGGCTGTGTCCGTAGAAGAACAAGTTCATTGTTCTTGGAGATAATGCTATGGATTATGTGTTTTAGGTTGAAAGTATCTGTATTTGTGTTTTTGATGTGTTGCTGAATATGTTGAAGAGCGCTATCTGTGCATATTATATATTTATTTGGTTGCGATTGTTTAGATATGTATTTGAAAGTTTTATAGATTGCAAGAAGTACTGCTGTAAAAACTGATGGTGACTCCGGTAAATGATATACTTGCGATTGGTTGGGTGTAAAATATGTCGATGAGGTTCGGTTTATAGACTTAGATGCATCAGTGTATATATTTGTGTATAATCGTCGTACTTATTTCCAGAATGTTGTAGAATTTTGATTTGATAATATTTGTACGTGTTCAGTGTTTCTTATATTTTTCCAGTTCTGTGTTTATTATGATTGAAACCTTTATTCAAGGTGGTAGTTTCGGAGTGTGGTTCGTTTTGATTTGTGGTAATTGATATTGAAGTTTTGCTAATGTATTGTTAACGCGTTCTGATAGGGGTTGAATGCGTTTGGTTTGTTTAATGAATGATGAAATTATTCCTTAGTAAGGACCGAGATATCGGATTGAATGGTGTACAAATTGATTGTGTGTAATATTTTAGCGCTAGTATTTGTCTTTTGCGTTGGAGTGGTAATATGTTTGTTTCCACGTGTAGAGCTGTGTTTGAGGTAGTGTGAAAGGCTTTCAAGGCAATTCTAAGAGCTAAATTTTGAACAGAGTTTATTTATTTTTTAGCGTAGAATAGGCTGCACTATCATATATTATACTGGCGTAGTCTAATCTGCTTAGCATATAGAATTTGCATAACTGTATTAATGTTATTCGATCAGATCTCCACGATGAATTATTTAACATCCTGAACATATTTTTATCTTATTTTTAGTTTGTTTAATGTAGTTAAGTTTCGAGTCCAAGTGTTAGTCCTAGAATTTGAAGCGAATCTGCATTGTATCCGTGTTTAATTTTGATTTAATTGTATTCCGTTTTTTGCCGAGTTCTACAAATTTTCAGTCTCGATTTAAGTAGTATATTGATAGATCGTCAAGATGCAGTAGTTTACTGGAGATGGTATTTATTGTTTAATATTATTCATGGCTATTACGAATAGCGTAGGACTAATTACTGATCACTACCATTTTCTTGAAATTTCGGTATCTGATATAATAGAATTGATGTTTACTTTAAATTTTCGGCGGTGTTATAAATTGCGAATAAAAATTAGTAAATTTGCTCTAAATCCACAAAGTGAGTAGAATTCTTTGTTTCTTTCGAAAGTATTTTCTAAGCCAACGCTAACAACATTTGCAGTTTTATTTCTTTCTATTAAATTATTTTCTGTTGTAAAACTAATAGATCCTGAGCGTTTCTTTGTTTCCCGAAACCGAACTGTAAGGGATCCAAGAGTTCTGAGCTTTCTAACTACCGTAGCAATCTATTATTAATAATTCTTTCGAGTAACTTGCATAAGGCGTTTGTGAGAGAAATCGGTCTGTAGCTAGCTGGGCCTAATATATTTTTGTTTTAGTATCGAAATAAGATGAGCCTCTCCCAACGCCGCTGGAAACGACTGAGTTCGTCATATTATATTAAATACTTTAGGGGATGAATTAAGTTGTTTTTATCATGGAAATGTGGATTTTGTCTGGACTGGCGGCTGAGGGTATTCTTTAGGACGGTATTAAATTCGTCTTTAGTTATGATAACGTTATAGTTGTACTTTCTTCTATTTCTTTGTGCTTTCTAAATTCGTCAGGATAGTTTTGATTAGATGATACTTGATAGAAGTGGTCAGCTAGAACATTTGTTATTTCTACTTTATCATATGTAATACGGGGGACCTGCTTTTATTACTGTTATTGGTTCGATTGTGCGTTTATTCGCGATTTTGATTCCATCATTTCTTAGAAGATATAGAGGCGTTTATCGTTTTAACAAAGTCTTGCCGGTGATTGCTTTTCGTTTCCGAAGCAGGATGATCGTTCGGACAAGAAATTCTCGGTTTAATCCAACTAAGTATAATGATACCTATTTTTGTTTAGTAGTCGTTCTTTTTTCATATCGTTTATGCCTCGATCGACTATGTTTGATTTCAGCTCGTGGCATAAAGTTTTTCATCATCATCTTATTTAATTATCGCGGCAAAGTCAACGACGTTCCACTCCCTATAACATGGTATACGCGAACACGTACGTTGCATATAATTAATGTCATTAGCCCATTTTGTGTATACAAAAAAATAATAATAATAATAATAATGTACAACGGGTTATGTTTGACAATGAACAATTTGACCTAGTGTGTACGTTTCCATTTAAAATGTGCTATCATTCGAGGCAACAATTATACGTAACGCAGATGCGCGTGCATATGATGTTATACGGAGTGGAGTGCCACAGCCTTCTTCGTTATAATTAATAATTACATAATGATGAAAAACTCTTTACATCGCGAGTTGATTTTTTATTTATTTATCCATATATTGGTTTATTTTTTTATCATATTATTCATTTATATTGGTTTGTTTATCTATTATTTATTTATTTATATATTAATTTACGTAATATTTATTTATTTATTTATGTATTATTTACTTTGATTTATCTGTTTTATTCATTTATGTATTTATTGTGCAGTGGTTCGTTTTTAAAAATGAATTTTCATCAAATTCGTTCAAAGCACGAGGTTGTTATTAAATTTAAATCTAGCATTTTGTTAAAATTTTTGACAGTATAAATCGTAAAAGCTGGAATTATGTTTACGATTAAATTTTTTTCATTTTATTTCATTTTCGCCGCTTTGTAATAAGATTTTTCTATTTTAAAAGAAGATAAACAGTTCATCGCTGAAATAAATCGTGTTAGAAACGATATATAGGTACGGAAAATATAAAGATTAAACGTACGTATATATGTGTGTGTGTGTGTTGTGTAAGGTCGTTGTGTTAGTATCGGTCTATTTTAAAGTTATTTATGTAACGAGCGCGCGGATGTATTCGTAACGGAAGAAGTTGAGAATAATAAAACTATCATTAAATTGTTGATCCTTTCCAATCCCTCGAGTTATTTCCCTCTGTAACTCTTCCTTCGTCGGAGCTTTGAAAAATTTTCAAAATCCGGAAAGCTGTTCTCGATGTGTCGGGAGATAAATCGAGAACTTGAAGAGTTTAAAGTTACACCGGTCGTTAACGACCTGCATAAATATCGCGTCGCCGCTTACTTATAGAGAAAGAGGGACTAAAATGTTGAGCAGTTTTATTATATCCGCGCCGCTAATACTATCCGCGGTATAGGAAAACTCTAAAACGAAACGATGGAAAGTTTATTATTATTGCCAACTGGCAAATCTAATTTAGGTTTAGATCGTCGATTATTTTTCGTTTACATTTAACGCAATTTTTCGAGGGTTTTTTTTCTTTCTTTCATATTTCACTCCGAAAAAAAATGTTATCATAATATTTTTATTATCGTTAATTATTATAATTATTAATATGACGTATCGAAATTATAAATCAGTTATTATCGTTTACGAGGGAGGGTTCTCATTAGATGGATCTATCGATAAAATACGTGAAAATTATGCTTCGGATTTATAGTATTACCAGAAGAAAGATTGAAAATATACAGATTACAGTTCCTCATTTGCGGTGGAATTGTTTTCTATTTATAAGGCTTTATACCTAGATAAAGATGCGAGGGAAAAAAATATTCTAATCATCTTTGATTCCTTAAGTATTTTCTATTGCAATAAGTTCCTCGAAATGAAAATTTACAAGTTATAATTCGATGCGAGACATAATTCAGCTTTATAATCGTGAATCTAGAGTAAAGTTTAAGTGGGCCCCTCCCCATTGTGGTATTACTGGAAACGATGTGACCGATGAATTAACGCGTTATAATTCATCAATTAAACGAAACTGGTCTGATATGTTACCGAAGATCAAAAAATGTTTACTAATAGATTTTCAACAATATTACATCGACGAATGCCAGAATAAAGGAAGAAAAATATTTCGCTTTTAAGTCGTAGTTTCAATTATAGCGATGTTTCGAGGGATTATATATCAACTTTATTTCGATTGCGTACTAGGCATAATCTCTCTCCTCACATCTTGCTAAATTAGGGATAATTTCTGAAGGAACATGTGATACGTGTCATGTTGATGACTGTGTTGAGCATCAAATTTGTGTTTGTACGAAATTTCTAAAACATAGAGATGAGTTGTTCCCGAATATTTCACAAAAGTGACACACACTCCCGGGGAGTATTGCATTAATTGTTTCCGATCCATTGTGTTACAAGTTTATCGAACATGTTGAGATTTAAAATAGATAAAGGTTCAAACTGGCCAAATGGCGCAAGCCGGGTCAAAAAAAAATCTAACAAAAATTTCGGAAATTTACCGAATGTTCGTTTAGTTTATAGTCTTATCCGTTTCTTCGTTACTTGGCTTATTACAGTAAATTAAAAATTATTAACTTTATAACGTTTATTATTTATCGCGCAAGTTTGAGAGGTCTTTTTATTTAATTTTTTTATTATTATACCGATATGAAATATTCTTATTTCCATTGTAACTTTCATTAATTACTATTTTGATCATGAATTTATACAAAAGCGTATATGTATATATATTTTTAAATTTCGTTAAATATATTTTTATGCGAATATTACTAGTACACTCGTGCCTCTATTATTTTATGTATTAATTCGTACATCTATGTATATTATATATATATATATATATATATATATATATATATATATATATATATATATAAATATTCCATAGCACATTCAGTCGGTGGCTTTCTGTCTAATCGCCGAAGTACTTGGATCGGTGACCGCTGACTTAGTATGTTTTATGTTATTGCTATCTCCCAACTTGCCTGGCCCGCACGGGTGATTAGTCTATTTTCTCCCCAATTTAATGATTGGAGGACCTACGTCCAGCAGTGGACACGATATAGGAAAAAAAAAATAATATATTGACCTGTTATTGTTTATATTTTTATTTGAATCTTAACATTTATTTGTCTTATACATTCTACTGTAAGGAAAAGTTTTATTTATAATTTTTATTTCAAATATTGCTACTTAATCTTCTCTCACACAACTGTTGCTAATTTTAATTTATATCTGATTTAGCTAGCTACTTGTGATGCGTATTGGCGAGCATTATATTTATTTTTGTAACTTTATTTTCCACATATATATATATATATATATATATATATATATATATATATATATATATATATATATATATATATATATATATTGCGTCCTATAAGTTCTAGGACTGATGCTGTCAAATCAAAACTAGTGCCGCGATCTTCACGAAAATTAAGGAACTTGTTTCTACATCTTTTTTCTACGGGTGGTTAAATTTTTAAAGCGTTCGGAAGATTAGTTTCAGTTTGGTGTTACCTTATGCGACATACAGTCATGCTGCACGATAATGCGCCGGCGCACACACCAGTTTTTGGCCAAAAAAATTGGTTCCAGTGCTTTGCCACCTCATACTCTCCAGACATGATTCCTCCAAACTATTTCCTGTTCCCGAAGCTGAAAATGGACCTCAAAGGAATTTATTTTTACTCTATTGCAGAGATTGAAGCAACTCAAGGTGATCGAAGCCGAGGCGTTTTCTAAGGGCTTAAACAAGTTGAAATGAAGGGAGTCTACTTTGAACAAAAATCCTGTTGAAAAAATTGTAGAATTTTTTGCGGGTTTAGGAGCACCAGTCCCAGAACTTATGGGATGCACCTGTATATATATATATATATATATATATATATATATATATATATAGTGACCCAGAGAAGACGGACTTTTTTTTTTTTTTTAATAACAAAAACAACTTGACTAAAATTTTTGAATGAAATTTTATTTAAAAACTATAAATTATGTAATTATTTTTTTAAATACAATAACGCTGTCTCTTAGGTGAAACGATCTGACAGAGATCAGACGAATATATATATATATATATATACGTTTGTTGCGTCAGGGGCGTGGTCGAAATACGTATACTATACTAATGTATAAAACTGTTAAAAGATAGAGACATCGATATTTTAAAACTTTAAATTATTGTAATTTCTGTCATATTTGTGATATCAATGTGAAACAAAGCTTAGAACGAAATCGAATAATATGGAGCTATAAACTGTGCGAATTTCAAAGCAAAAATCTTATTTGTCTTTACCAGATTTGAAGGTTGGCAGTCAGATTATAGTTTCTGAGCATAAAAAAGTGGATGCTTTATTGGACCACTTTTCCCCCGCCAAGGTCGATTCTCCCTTAGTGGTGCTTCCTGTTCCTGGTTGTGATCCTCCTGTCATAAATGAGGACATACTACGTTTATAATTAAAAATTTTATGATTGTCAAGAAAATCCACTATTTGTATCCACTTTTATTGCACACAATTATGCAAAAAAGTCTAAAATTAGCGCTTTCCCCAGATTGTTGGACGGTACCCTCTTTGAGGCTTCTTTCCAAGCCTGGAAAAGATCTGTCCGAGTTGTCGGCTTATAGGCCTATCTCATTGCTTAGGTTTATGAAAAAGTCGTCAATGAGATTTTAGTATATGAGATCACTGCGAGGGGCACGTTGCATCACCTATAATCAGATCTATCTGCTGAGCATGCTGTTCACGCGTTAGTCTCATTCGTTGATCAATACATTTTGGATGGTTGCTCTGCTGTTGTTATTTCGTATGATATTAAAGGTACATTTGACAACTGAACCTGCGTTCTCATACATATACTGACACTCACATACATTATATATATATATTTATTTATTTAGTTATTTATTCTTGTGACGGCTTTAAAATTTAAATATTACATAAATAACTTCAAAACACAATATTATAGAAAGTTTTCATACGAAAAGTTCAAAAATTGCCACAGAGAATTCGGGGGAAAAACGATTTTAAATATTCCAACAGATCGCATTAAAATTAACATAAATAAATTGATAAGACGTAACTCAGATCCGAATGAAATATTAAAATTTAATATTCTTCGTTGTATTATATTTAAAGTTGATTTCACGAGGGGTAGAGAAACACTATATATATATATATATATACATACGTATATATGTATATACGTACTTCGGGAACTGTCGCGTTTAATATAACTTTAATTAATCGTACCGGCGAATTGGAATTAATTTTCTGTTTACCATTAGCTCTTTTCCACCGAGAACAAATTAATTTTTTGAAACGATTCATTAATACCGTTAAACGATATTTAAATGAGATTTCAATTAACACACTCCGTCGATAACGAATGAGTCGTTAATAACGTGAATAAATTTCTGATCGATCTCGCAGGTTGATTAGGTTAGGTTATATTTAACGTTTTCTTCTGAATTAGCGTAAGAAAATTAATTATATATTCATGAACAATCGTTTGAAATCAATTTCTTATGTTAATTAAAACGATATTACGTCTATTATTATTATTACCGTATTTAATTATAAACGAATTTTATCTCACTAAACTGTTTCTTGGTGTAACTGATAGTTTGTTGTTTTTTTTTTTACCTCATTTTCCTTTTCATTGGTCACACACCATCTCTCTCACACCTTTCAACCAACCGTCGTTTTTAACCTATAATAATTTTTAATTCCCGTTTTTTTCTTTATTTTTTATACTTTTTTCTTTTTTTTTTAACTTATTTTTTTCTTATTCACGTTCACCCACACAAGCATACACATATGTATATATATATGTGTGTGTGTATGTATATATAATGCGTATGTACGTATATACGAATGATTCGTAATTAAACGGTATTATAAGGAAACGGGATAAATGAAATTCCCTATTATCATTATTTATAAGATTCGATCATCGGCTGAATTTTTCCTCTTTTATTATTAAAATCTCGGGAGTGAGTACGTAATTAAAACGAACCCGGAATTTAATTTAAACGTTCCATCTTCTCTTCGTATCGAATAGCTTTACATAATACCATCGAGGCGACGATCGAGGCATTTGAAAAGTTTAAACTTTCACGCTATTCAGGTTAAAAAGTTCATTGGAAGGGGTCGTGCGCGATGATTATCATCGAACTACTAGAATGAGAAAATTAAAAATAATAAGAATAAATTATCGACTTCGTAAATTATCGATAATTTATACGGCGATTCGAAAGATGGTTAAAATTAAAAACTATATTTAAAAAAAAATAAAGTATAAATTTAGAAATTTAATTTCCTTTCGAACGATTCTACCGAGTTTAGTATTATTATTAATTATTGTTACAATTATTATTTTTACTATTATTTATTATTATTATCGAGATAAAAAATAATTTAAGTTATTGTGTCGAAGACACTCCTATAGTATCGGGAAATATAATTAAATTACGTATAAAAATAAATTTGGCGGTATCGGATTTAAGATTAATAAATGGAGAAAAATGTAATTTCTCATTCGGCTGCTCTACAATGTGCGGAAACTTTGTTAGATTATTTAGGATAAATAGGATTTATTGACGGTGACATCGCTGCAAATTCGTAAAATATGTGTCGATATAATGAACAACTGGAAGCAAAGACGCATTACGGAATTTTTTTACGCAGTAGATGTTAAAATGAAAATTCCTAGTTTAATGATATATATACAGAGCGTCGGCAAATGTAAGTCGTTTTTATATTTTTGTGCCGATGTTAATTTTCTCTCGAATAAAAAGCAATTTTCGATTATCCGTACGGCCCGTCCCGGTGATTAACCCGTATAATCGGGAGTTCGCTGTGATAGCAAATATTTATCATTAATCGGTATCTATCGTTATTGTGATTCTGTGTACTTATTGAATTTTCCTCTGAACAGGATAACATTCTATCACACTTGACGATTTTTACGGGTGATTTAAAACGTCAACCTTTTTAATAATAAATTAAGTATTTTTTAACTTTTCTTTGGAGGAATTTCTTGTCTGGATCATGTTTTCATAAAAGGTGGTCGGGAGAGCGTGTTAAGTTTAGATGTCGAAAAGTGTAATGTTGAAAAAGTCTCATAGATCATGCTAGGATAGATATAGAACTAAATTCAAAATTAAATCGGCGAATTTTTCTATAAGCGTCTTTTTAGTATTCGTTTGTCGGAGCTTAAAATGTTACGGACGTTTAGTAGATTTACCACCGTTTACGAAAAATTTAACTGGTTTATTTCTCGTTTAAAAACTATATCGCACCATTGTGAACAAGTAAAAAAAACATCGAAATTCTAGATGAGTATAAAGACGTCTCTAAGACTGTACAGAAAGTCACGAAGAAATCAAAGTATCAGTATTACACATTACTCGATGAATGTAGGAAAAACTAGCAAAATTATTGCAATATGATAAATCAAGTTATCGGTGGAAAAAAGGATCGTAACATTAGAGAAGTAACAATGAACGAAGTTAGCCACTTCTGAGGTAACGAGAAAGTAATAGCTAATTATTTCAACGTTTACTTTTGTGATCGTGTGAATGAAATTGTTCAGCAGTCTAATATTCAGACAGAAGATTTAGATTCGCTTGAAATTCTTTCGTATTTTTAGGATTATTCTATACGTTTTCTTAATAATAAACCTTTCTATGGTGAGGATAGAATTACAATAAAAATTACGAAGGAAAACGTTAATATTTTCCCGGAACCGTTGACATTTTTAAATGAATCTGTACAAGCTGGAAAATTTTCGAACGTCCTCAAACTGGATATTATTACACCTGCGCATAAAAATGGCGAGAAATCGAACGTAGCTAATTACAGATCGATTTGTATTTTGTCGACGATATCCAAAGTTTTTGAAAATATGAAAATTTTATTTTTAAATTATCTTCAAAAATTCATTTTTTTTTAGCGTCAATCAATTCCGGTTCTTGCCGACAAAAGAAACTAACGGTGCTCTATGAAAAATTTGAATGGTTTATAGTGAAGCCAGTAAATCACTTGTTAAATCAGACCGTTTCTGCACGAATCACATCATATCATTAACCTAACACACGAGGAAAACTTCTTTTAACATTTAATGAAGATATTCCGCAATAAAGAGAATTTAGCGTATTTTACAAAAATTAATATTTAAGTCAATCCGTATGAATAACGTTCGGGAGAGTCCGCAATTTATTAACTACGCATAAGCGATTTTATATATTTTATTATAGACGCCGAGGGCGAATGCGCCTTATTATGTTCGCAACAGCATCATACATAATGATCTACCTACGGTTGCGACTATATACAAACATCAGTATAACAAAATGTTTGGTCACAGTTCAAATCCGCTTATAACACGGATGTCGACCTTCACTTTGCTAGATAAGCTTTCAAGACGACTGAAAAGAAAACAGTGCCAAGATGCCCTTGGAGTTAAGATTATGCCTGGCCTAAGCTGACACAAAGACAGCAAAACAATCTACTCCATTGGGACAAGTTGTTCTGAAAGAAGAATAATTTTAGTTTAGATATTGCGTTTACGACCTCTTGGTCGGTACACGGGAAAAACAAAACAAAAACTCCTCATACATACGTCTATATGATTTTTTCGGTGCAAACCATGTTCGTATTTTTTCCTTGTGACGTTTCGAAAACACTTGCAGTTTTCATTATCAAACTGAAAGCGGTTATGAAAGTGCGAGTATATTTATGGAGGATTCTGCTTATCTTGACTTAATGTTGTCCAGATTTTTTGATAAACAAGGCGCCGTGCTGTGTGCACATCTGTTTATCAGTGTTTGTATCATCGTGCGTGGGAATGACAATTGTTTTTATTATAACTTGTTTTTTTCTCTCATTGGGGCAATGACCGGCAGTCACGTTGAATTAAGATCTGGTATCCATCCTCTTTGTTAAAATGTGGATGTTTCAAAATTTCAATTGCCTCGCGAAAAATTCTACAGCTATATTTATCTATTTGTGATAAAATTTTAAAATCGTCAAATTGTATTTCATGATTCCCCGGACACCGATGCGAAGCCACTCTTATAATTACAATCTGCTTTGTGTTCTTTTAATCTTTGATTAATGCTCCTATCAGTTTGTCCAATGTAGCGGCATAAGCAAGAAATTTTACATGTCCTTCGGGGAGTTGATCCTTGACGCTTTTTAAATATTGCTTTAATTTTTTACACGTGCCAAACACTGGTCTAACTTGTTTTTTTTTTTTAAATTCTGCCTATTCTGTCTGTGGCGCATTTTATATAAGGTAACACTACATTGTCAGCAAACTCTTCTTTGTTACTAGATTTTTCTTTTTTCACTCCGAATTTTTTTACCAGTGAATTGTTTTGTCGAAACCATTAAGGATCATGGGACATGTTTTATATTTTCCATTTCTTTTTTTAACCGTTTGACATAGACTCTGTGTAACGAAGCTTTTTGACTCGACCAGTGGGCTTGTGCACATACATATTCGCTAGCGTAAGTTTCCGAAACACACAGGCGGATAATTTTCTGCATGCAGACCGTTTCACTAACACGTCTGAAAACGCTAGTTCGCCATTATTTTCTTGTTTCATTGTGAACTTTATGTTACTGTGAAACATATTCAAATCCATCAAAATTTCATTCAGTTTTTCATTACCATGCTAATCATGAACGTGTCATCCACATATCGAAGCGCGCATTTTTAAGTTCTTCTAAACATAATCCTATAAATATGACTGCACTTTCATAACCGCCCTCAGTTTGATAATGAAAACTGTGTTTTCGAAAACGTTACGTGAAAAAAATACCAACAATGAAAGAGCATTTTATGCGATTGGCCAGTTTTTTTGGTCGCTTTCTGAAGACTATTCGTGGCGCTTAGCATGCAGAGGAAGTTATTAACTTATCGTTTTTGTGATTTTTAAGACAGTGACGAAGAGTTTTAAACAAAGATAACTGTTTAAAAAAGGAGACTGCTGAACGGCCATAATAATTATCGCACAATCGTCTAAGGTAGTCTTTGAGTCTCGTTTAAGTGCAGTAATGAAAGTAGCTTTACTTATAAGTGTCTTTTAACAACAAGAGGAACACCTATCCCTCTATTACTTACATCAGCTCTAAATATGTTGTAACTAGAAAACTGGACATTGCGGTTATTATCTAGTTTAGTTTTAAACAGTGCTGCTACATCAATACAGTTAATACACATAAAATCGTAAAGCTCATCACACTTTTCAATGAAGTATTTACAATTGAAAACAACTACTACATATGAATAATAGTCTCTGGGATTACCTGCACCATACTGAAAACATCTTTATTTTTGAGTGATTTAAAATTATTAGCTTGAGTTATATTTAAAATATGGCCTAAAATTAAATTTACGTAGCTCTTGCAAGGTGAAAGTTATTGTTAGTGCTGAGATCTGGAGTTACAACAGTTATAAGATCTTTCTCCATTGCTAGGAACATTTACAACGATGTTTGGCGTGGAAGAACTATTCGAAGAGAAGTCGGAGATTGAAATATTACGTGTCCAAAGCGCTGACAATTAGAATATTGATGTAAGGAAGGTACGCTTTTCGTATTTTACATGTGATGACACAGGAGAAAAGAATACCTATGTGGTTGTCGTAATTGTGTAGCGGATGGAAATAATATCGCGTATACAGGAAAAGGAATGGGATTCGAATCCAAAAGATTTTTTATAGAAGTGAGTGACAAAAGATATACCGATGAAGAATTTGAGTCATTTTTTACCTCGGACGCTGTAGACGACGAGTGTAAGCCTGTTGAGTATAGTATATTTCAATACAAAATTTTATAAATTATGAAGAATTTATATGTATATACACATATGTCGTGTATCCTTAAAGTAACAGTGATATTAGCGTTTTTTAGGTTTTCAGTAATGAAAATCGGTCATATGTTCCAACAAATAAGGAAGTTTTATAACTTTGTAATTTCTAATCTTAAATGCAGATATTTGTTTAAGGCTAGTAATTAAAATTAAACTTTGTTGTCTTGATTCATAATTGCTATTTGGACAAGCTTTTCCGCTTGAATTGAAAGATTATTATTAATAGAATGGAAAAAATAATATCTTACGTATAAACGGAATCCTTCATCATCAAAATTAAAATGGGTTATACACGTTTCATCTGCGGACATCTACTAGACGAAACTGAAGCTCTTCATCTGCCGTGTCACCCTTGTCACTCGTCGTATCCTCATTGAATGTCTTTTTATACTCCTTAGAAAAACAGTCTGTAAACCTGCCTACTTCTCCTCTCCGTCATCTTTAAAGACAACTTTTCTTCACTGTCCAATTTAATTATTCTCCTTCGCTAATCCGATCTCCTACTTACTAATCTAAACCTCTCTCTCCTCTCGTGTTTGTAGTTGTTGTACGTGGGACGTAAATCTAGTTTAACTAATAATAAAAAAATTTCGCATTATTGTCGTTGTTAAAAGTGTTTCGTTAATCGAGTATCACGAGAAATTTTTTTTAATTAAAAATAAAAATTTACAATTGTAATTTAAAATATTATAAACTTGTATATCAATGAGTATTAGCAGACTGATAAAGATATTAGTAACATGCTGAATAGAATTTCTGTATATAGCGAAAAAAATAGAAGTAAACATTTTTTAATTAATATTTCACAGTATTTCTATTACGCGCATGTGATTTTTACCGTCACGATGGGTAAACAACTGGGGGAAACTGCCTCGGGTTATAGATGATAAGGGACCCTGACAACCAAAAAAGTTAAAATCTTATCTCTGCGTTCTCAGTCAGAAACCCAAAATGTAAGTGCATTTACTCGTCTATTACTTTTTTCAAAAATTATTTTAAATGCATGTACACTGCATTCGTGGATCTATTTTTAAATTGACTATTACTATTTAATTACTTGTAGAAATGCTGAGTAAGTGGATTTCGAAGTGTCTTAATTTCATATTTAGATGTTCTTTTAAATATAACTTCATGACCATGATACGTCGTTTGTCTGGCGCTATATCAATTTTAATTTTAGATTGATACGTTGGCCAAGTTCTTTATCATCTTCGAAAATGTTTAATTTCATTTAGTGAAAATAATTTTAGTAGAGACTAATCCAAATGTGAAATGACAGTCTTGGCATCTATTTTTCATCATCCTATAACTCTAAATTATTGGAGAGAAGGCAGTAGCATCCGGTTCCGTATAATACTATATGCATGCGCATCTGTGTTGCATATAAAATTAGTGCTTTCAATGCAATCCGATTTTGTATGCAAAAATTATGTCCAATAGTGCCAGTATCCACGCTCGGTTGCGAGCAACTATAAATATACGTACGTATCGATAAAACGTATAATAACTGCACTCGTAAAGCAATTGTGGAATTTCTAGCACAGAACTGTAGTAGCCGTTCTCCGTTCTCATTTTCTTTACCAATTTCTTTGCTTATTACATTTTTCCAAATGTTCACATTTTTTCCTACATTGGCGTTTAGATCTAGAATAATAACGTCACTTTTAGAATTAGTTTTATTTTTAGTACCGTTTGTAGTTCTTCATAAAATATTTCCTTCTCCTCATCTGTGCTTTTTAACGTCGGCGCGTACACGCTAACGATTGCGTTCTCTTGGGTGTCCGGAAACTACAATGTAATGTACATAAGACGATCACTTACACCAATAGGTTCTATGTAGGCGATTATATTTGTACTAACGGCGATTCCAACACCATGTTCGTGTTTTTTCCCTGGTGCAACTCCTTTCCAATATAGTGTGTATTCTGCCACATCTTCTGTTATTTTGTCTCCATCCGCTGGTCTGGTTTCACTGAGTCCACGTTTTACTGATCTGTTTATAAAACAACCGAAAATGTGTCCTCGCGTGGATAGTGCTGTGCCCATTAAACCCGTGAGGACTCCAGTCACTCTACGTTACCATAGAGGATCGTCCGCAGCCTGACTGACCGGTTAAATTGCTGTACTTCCATAAATCTGTAAAGAAGGATAGAATAGCAACGCATTAGGAAAACCCGGGTGTTGGAACGCAAAACAGCATCCGAGTAGCCGTAACCATCCTGAATAAATTTGTTCAATGGCAAGGTGTAAACCAAGACGACTGGTATATCCAGTATGACGCAATTTCTTGCAGGCTGGGAAAAAGTAGAAAAGAAGGACGAAGAAGACAGGAAGGGAAAGTCGCTATTTCGTGGCGACACCCTAGCCTTTGGATCAAAATCATAACCACAAGGCAGTGGCTTGTTACCGAGGTAGTAACGATTTTAGGCTTTTACGACGACCTAAACCCGCCGAGGGGTAGACGGTCGTGGGATATATGTGCTGACTTTTAATAGCCAGATCCTCAAGCTGGTCATCTGCATCCTCATGTCTACTTACACTGTCGCTACTGCAATCACCTGCCTGAGGTTTTCCACCAGTCTGGTGTCTTATTCGCGGCTGACCTACATATCTGCAGGTCGTTCCACTATCTGCCACCTATGGACGCGCTTCGTTCCGATTAGAACTCCGGCCCGGAGAGGTACAATGTAGCCCCCCCGGCGGGGATATATATATCCATTTCCATGTTTTATTTGCAGCTTGCTCGTGTCTTGTAGCTAACCAACCATTTTCTTCCAGTTGTCAGCTATGTTGTTAATCTCTTTATACGTCGTTTAAATTCTTCTTACTTGATCCGTCCATGTTGTCTTAGGTTTCTCCCTTTTTCTTCTTCCTTCCAATTTTCCCTTGATTATGATTGTCATAAAAACGTGATTGACGCAGTGTTCTAGAAGCCTTTCACGCCTTTCTTGTATTTCTTCCACTAATTTACTTTTTTAATTTACGAATTCTATAACCTCTAAATTCCTCTTATTCTGTGTCCATGAAAACTTCATAATGCGACGCTATCCCCGTATTTCGAAGGCTTCCAATTTTTTTTATTTAGATGTTTCGTTAACACACACGTTTCCGAATCATATAATAATATACGCCGTACGTGTGATTTAAATAATTTTTTCCTTAACTCTAATCGAATAAATCTCTTTTCACGAACGCTTGTTTAGCTATTGCATCGCTTCATCCTGTATTCATCATCACGCTTTCCAAATATTTCAGTCGTTCTACTTTGGTCTAAAGTTTTGTTATCTCTAACGTTATCTGTATTTCCTTTTCATTGTTCGCCATTGATAGAATTTTAATTTTACTTTTACTTACGTTTAAGTTTGTTTCCTTTAAATATTTTTTGGAATATATTGATACGATGTTGTTCATTGTCCGCAATTAATTGAATATCATTTGCGAATCTTATACAATGTTATTCTTCATTTATATTTACACCTGTAGTTTGTTCCTTTGTTTTTCTCTTTAGTTCTATTGTTAAAAAGTGTAGACGATAATGGACATATTCCTCTTTGTATTTTCATTTTTTGTTTCTCTTAGGATTGTCAACTCTTATTTCCGCCGCCCGTATTATTTTCCTTTCCTCTTAATCTAATTTTGCGAATAATACATTCCACGTTGCATAGTCGAACGTTTTTTCTATGTCTACGAATGTCTTAACTATTCACTTTCCAATGAGTAATTTTAACTCCAATATGGCCCTTGTACCTGTTTTTCTACTAAATCCGAACTGATGATCGCTTAATTGCCCCTCTATCCTTTGTTGTATCCTTTGCGTTATCTATCCTTTGTTGTATCCTTTGCGTTATAATTTTATTATTATTATTTTTGACACATGCGATATCGAACCTATTATTATTTTATATTCGGTGCATTATTTTTAATTTACCCTAATCTTAACGTATTTTCAAATTAAACAATTCTTCTATAATTTTTCCATCTTCCATTTATAATAATTCGGCAGGTGCGTTATTCGAATCGGGTACATTTTGCTTCGTAAATTGCTTCAACGCCAATTCACAAATTCTTTTATTATGTGCGGGGGTGGTCGCTTACTATCTTCGTCAATCTTTGTTTTTCATTTATCGTTATTTCATCCATGTTCTTTTCATATAACGTTTCCCCCGATGTTCTTCCCATCTTCCACGTATTGTTTTTTCTTCTATAAACAGACACGACGTTTGACCGGATAACGCTGTATTTTTTACAAAGTCCGACGATAATGTTGGTAAATTAACGAATAGTTCGCTCAGAGGAAAAAACAAATACAAATGGACGACATTTAATCTTCGGATAGAAAATAGCGAAAGTAATATAGATATTATTTGTGGCATGGTTACCGAATATTGCTGGCAAAGTTGAATAATATTATCTCTAAGAGTCGTTAGGGAAAAAAATTGACGTGGGATCTAAGAACTTGGAATTTATCTGAATATTTGGAAGATAATAGGCACGTTTATTTGTTCTGGAGCTTAATGTTGTGATCTGCAAAAGAAAGACATAGAAGGATAAATAAAAAATATGTATTTATACGCGAAAATATTCTTTCTCGGTGTATATATATATCTATACATATATACATATATACATATATATATATATGTATGTATGTATGTATGTATGTATGTATGTATGTACGACGAATTTTTCGATAATAAAACTGAGATAAAATATACTTTCCCTCGTTTGTTGGTTTTTGTCTGGCTTTAATATTTTCCTTCGGATAAACTTTTGCAAGAAACGATGTCTGCGATAGGCAATCGTTCTCTCATTTTTCTTCGTCTCGTATTCCGCTAAATAGCGTCGGCGGTATCGATATTATCGAGATTATTTAATAATATCCGATAATAAAATAAGAAGGAGCGAAAAGCCGAAAAAATTTCGAAATGAACAAAACAAAAATATTTTCGCGAGAAAAAACAAAAATCTAAAAATATAAGAGTATAAGAGTATAAGAGATACCACCATCAGATGGGTTGAACTCCTCGCCGACGCTATTTTATGTTTCCCGTTTCGATCGTATCATTGGCGCTTGATGATGGTGGCCATAATTTCACCTTCCTTTCTGCGTGTTGACTGTCTTTATTATTACTAAAGTTGTTCGTCGTTTAAAATCTCTCCGTTCCAAAACAGCGACGACTCGAAGTAATTTCAAGCTAAACTTTATAAAAAATAAATAAAATAAAAAAGTAAATCCACAAAAAAAATCGAAATCTACAAAAAAAAAAAAAAAATTAAATCTACGAACGAAAAGACTTAAACCAAACAAATAACGGAATATGACGAGACTTTTCACCGATATGTACGTAGATAGATTATTCACACGATGTTATGCGAGTGTGTATTATAGTGGAGATTATTTATTTTTTTATACTTTTTCAAAATTTTGTTTATCTTATTCTTTCGGATAAAGATAAGAAAAAAACACGTAAAAAAATGTATACGCACGCGCGTAAGTTTCTCTTTCGCAATATTTTTCTATTCCCGAAAACTGAAATCTTTTCCAAAACTAAAAATCGAACTGATGTAAATCACTGACAAATCCTAGTCAATTCTTTACACCGCTCTACTTCATTTCTGGTTTACCTTAAGCTGTCTTTGCTTCGTTCCAAAAGTGTCAACTACACGCACACACACACACATATATATATATATTAGAGCATTTATTTTCTTCGACTTCTTAATTGCTTGCTCGAACTCGGATCATTGGGATGTCCTTAACGTAATGATATATGCACTCTCAACCGGACGCGAATTCACGATATCACGAAAACTTTTCTTATTTCCGCGTCCTTTTTAACTTTACTTAAAGAAAACCAACTATAACTAAATCAAGTTTTTATATATATATATATATCACGATAAGCCTTTGTCTATCCATTCCTGGACAAAGGCTTTCCCCAACATCTTCTACTCACTTCTGTCCTGCGCTTTCCTCAACTAATTTTTTCCAGCTACCTTTGCTATATCATTGTGCTACCGCCTCATTGATTTTCCCTGTTTCCTTTTTCTGACTATCGGCCACCATTATAAGATCCGCTTTGAACATCTATTGTCTTCTTTTCGAGGCCAGCCTGACCCCATTTTGTTTATATATATATATATGTATGTGTGTGTGTGTGTGTAGTTATATTATTCTATTCTAAAACGAGTAATCCAATAAATCATGAAAGCATAAGATAGCTAACATATGTCATCCGTCGTTACACAATTGGGAAGTTGCATTTAGTTTCATCACGACCTTTTTAATCCTTTCCAGAAGCGCAATAATAATTTTCGACGCTAAATTTCATTTTTTTTTTTGTATAAAAAATTCTGCAAACTTTATTCTGATAGGTGCTTCTGTTTCGTTATTTTATACATACACACACACATATATATATATCAATCATCATTATCATCATTAAGTACCGTCTCCGTATCGGATAAGGCAATGATAATATGGCGTAGCGTAGATAAAAACACACACACACAGGAAACTGATTGTAATTGCTTTGTTGTCACGTCACAATGCAGCCCTGTGTGTTTTTGTAGTTTACGATATTATTGCCAGCGCGCACATGGTGTTGTGCGAGGTGATTTGTCATTGCCTTCCACATAAGGTTTCAGATCTGGATTTTATACAATTGACAACCTACATACAATACATCAGCTAATGGAAAATGTATTTTGCATTTGTTGATTTCCAAAAAGCTTTTGTCTCGGTTTATCATGACAATTTGTATCGAACTGTGCGAACCAAAAATGTACACCCTAAATATATAAGAATCATAAAGAACATATACGATAATGGATACGGAAAAATTATGTTGGATAAAGAAGGAGAAAAGATTCCCTTGAAAAAAGGAGTGCGACAAGGTGACCCGTTAGTACCAATTTTATTTAATGCTGTAATGGAAGAGATATTTAAAAACCTGAATTAGAGAAAAAAGGGAATAAATATAAATGGCACTTTTATCAAACCTTCGATTTGCAGATGACGTATCAGCTTCCCCGAAACAGTTAAAAACAATGTTAGTGGAATTACACGAAGAATCAAAAGTAAGGGATCTGGAAATAAATTATGAAGAAACGAATTTACTAACAAACGGAGAAAAAATAAAAATAGAAATGAACGGAAAAACGATACACTGGGTGGAAGATGTTACATATTTAGGCCAAATAATATCCTTCAAAGATCCAATAGAAAAGGAAGTAAATCACCGAATAGCGATAGGGTGGAAAAAATTCTGGGCATTACAAGAAATATTTAAACGAAATATCAATCGCGCAAGAAAAGCACGATTTACAATACACGCGTCCTTCTTGCCATGACATACGGTGCGCAAACATGGTCAGTAGAAAAATAGTAATAGTTCAAAGAGCTATGGAAAGGAAAATGATCGGGACAACAAGGATTTGACAAAAATCAGTAATAAAGTATTACGGGATAAGTCAAAAACAAAAGATGTTCTCCGCAAAATACTGGAAATGAAGTGGAATTGGCCGGACATGTAGTTCGAATGGACACAAGCAGATGGGCCAGGAAATGTACTGAATGATTACTAGCAAATAGGAAAAGATTGAGGCGAATACCAAAAATGAGATGGAGGGACGATATCGCCTAATACGCAAGTGCAGTCTGGATGCGTAAGGCATTTAATCGCATGGACTGGAAACAGCTAAGAGAAAAATATGTAAACGTTCAATAAATTGGAACAGGCCAATGTTCGAGTACGTGCTTAATTTCCCTAATACGGTTAAACATATTAATATTAGTTTATCATTAAGAAATGGTGTACATAATAATATTAGTTTAGTATTAAGAAAAGTTATACATATTAGTCTAAGTTTAGCATTAAGAAATGGGAAATACAGACTATTGTAATTGTTATACATATATATATATATATATATATATATATATATATATATATATATATATATATATATATATATATAATCATCGTCAATTGTTTGTTGCCGAACGTCGTGACTAGCTATTGTACGTTTATATTTTTTACGTATTAAATGAGCTAGCATTCAAGGCACTATTTATACGCGACGCAGATGCAACGCATATAATTCTTATATTTTTGTATAATGGTGTATACTTTCGTTTATTAGCTTGGCGCCTTTAATAATTTTAAGAGAAATAATACTTTTTATGTAATTAGGAATATTATTTTGACCATAAGTCGTACGCAATATGCATATTTTGGAATATTATCGTGAGCGGCTGCCATATTAGGAACACCTTCGTCTAACATTGTGGAAGTAGAAAATGTATGTGATAAATTTAATTTTTCATCGATATAACGTCTTAACTGATACCAATTGGCATTTTTGTTGCAAGAATATTTTATTTTTATTTTGTTCTAATACAGTAATATTTAATGAAGGTTCTAATATATGCAAGTATATTATGATTAGAGGATAATGACGAAATAGGTTTAGTAATTTTATTGAATCCCTTAGTTAATATAACATCTAATACACTAGGACTGCCCTTTGGTGGGTAATACGTTGAATCCGAAGGAGGTAATATATTAAAGTTATATTTCATTGATGCCTGTACCGAGAAATTTCCAGCACAATTACTATTTTAACAATTCAACATCCGATGCTTAGAATTTAGATCGCATATAATAATTGTGCTTGTAAATTTGGTTAGTAAAAAATTTATCGCGCTTATAAAGAATTCGATATTTTTAGGCGGTCTGTGAACATATATTATATTCACCATTGTATAATCCACCTCTATTTCAACTCCAACATACTGCAACCAATTTAGTGTTATTGTTGGTGTATTGGAGTGTATCTCGCACAAATATTGCAACACCTTCACTATGTCTTGTTTTATCCACGCGATAAACACAATAACCAGGATATTTGAAGTGTTCTGATATAATTTTCTACTTTCTTTTCATACATGAAATGAGTAAATTCGTTTAATTTAGGTTTAACGGAATTCGCATTGCATCCTAATAGTTTAATATTTTCGATCATTATGATAAATTATAATTTTTAATTGCAAAAATTTATTAAAATAATTTCAACGATTATCATAATATTGTTTAACGGATTGTTCCTTAAGTTCTTTAAACGGTTAATAATTAATCTGATTACTGCAAACATTTTATTTAAGTTTAATTATTTTATTAAATCCAATACACCAGTAAATACTGATATGTTAGATCGTTCAGTAGAACTACTAGTTACGCCTGCAGCTATCCCCGCGAACGTTCTATTATTATGATTATTATGACTATTATTATTAATGCTAGTAATAAAAGTTTTATTATTCATAATTAGCATTTGTGTGTTTTTTTTTTATGTGGTTCCCCAATCCGCACTTATGCGGTAGGGCAAGTGTATTAAGTAATTTATGATAAAGGTGCAGGGAACCAGAGTACTTAATAAATAACGGTGTGAGAGTGTAGTGTAGTAAAGAAAAGAAAAGCAATTATATTACAAAAGTTAACTAGAATGTGTGTGACAGTTCCTTGCAAAGTGTAAATAATAATAATAATAATAAAATATATAAGATGGTAAGGGATGAGAAACATAGTCCCTTAAACCGTCAATGATGTGTGTAATGAGTTTGTGTCTTAATAATAATAAAAAATAAAATAATATAATATAACAACAAAAGAAACCTGACTGCTAACAATGTAATACTAAACACAGAAGATAAATATTGAGTGAGTGTAACTTATGTATGTAACAATATAAAATAATATAAAATATTAATAGGATAAAAAAACATTAATAATATAAAAGCATGCTGCCCAAACAACAAACTGTAATGGATTAACGGTCGGATTCTTCTTAATATAATCAATAACCTAATTTAAATTTATAAAGCGTAGCTTTCTCCATAAATTGGAGAACAACAACATGTTTGGAAGAAATAGGAAAAATATCATCATGTTGCAAGTTAAAGATGGATCTAGAAAAGGCAGGACAATCAAACAAAACATGTTTGAAATCATCCTCAACATTAAGAGAACAACAAGTGCACACTACAGACCCAGAAGCTTGAACCTAAATAAATAGGAACCAAACTTACCATGTCCAGTAAGCACTTGAGCATTATAGAAATTAACATTTAAATTCTCCAATTTTAACCTAGAAAATACACTAGGGAAAAATTCATAAGTTTTTTTGCCATTAATAGAATTATCCCACCTTTCCTGCCACAGATTAATCAATTGAAGGAATACATATTTTTTGAATCGGACAGGAGTTAAAGGAAGAGAAAGAAACTCAAAAGATGGAAATAATAAATTTTGACTCTTCAGTAAAGAGTAGTCTGCAAGCAGCCTATACTCACCCGTGATAGCCCTGCCAACCAGATATAAATCAAGAGGAAGACACCACAGATAATACAAGCTGCAGAACTAGGAGAAGTTCTATAGAACGATCCAATACTTAATAGAAATTTACACTGTTGCTGACTAGCCAGGACAAGAACCTTTTTATTAACATAGACAGCTGCACTATACCCATACAAGGACTGAATTAACCCTTTGTAAAGGATAACACGCTCTCTAAATTTAAGTCTCCCATGTGTTTCTTTGTATTCTAATTAGTTTATTGTGCAGATTAATTTGAAATACAATTAAAACGTGACAAAAATGTCAGTTTTTCATCAATAATTATTCCTAGGTACTTCAAAACGGACGTGTGTTCAATTTTGGCCCCATAAATAAGTGGAAGGTTCTTGACCTTATCTACAATTTTCAAATCTCCAAACACAAAAAATCTGCACTTCCAGACAGAGAATGTTAGGCCACATTCAGCAACAACATTTCTCATAAATATGTACAAATAGGTTTTTTTTTATATATATATTTTTAATTACAACTGGCCAGGCAGCCATCCAGCAATTGGACTGAAACGCGAAATAACATGTTAGGGGTTAGCATCCAATGATGGACCCCACTGAGAAATTAGGCTAGATCAAACGGTCGTCTACGTTTTAATCTGCGAACATCTAGACTAGTGTCAAGTAGACTGGTCGCCAGTACGTTTGTGTGTGTCTCCAAACGACTTACATATCGATCAACAGCACGTTTAACCTCATCTTTCACACATGGGATGTTTAAATCTCGATGCAATGTATGGTTCGATACGTACCAAGGTGGGGAAACAATGAGTCTTATGGCCTTGTTCTGAAATCGCTGAATTCTATTTACATGTACATCTTTTGCGCAACCCCACAACATTAAACCATATGTCCAAATAGGCTTTAAGACTATTTTATAGACCAGAAGTTTATTTTCCAGTGATAAACTTGAGTACCTGCCAAGAAGCCAATTTAATCCATGCAGTTTTAAATCTAACTGTTTTCTTTTTTGATTAACGTGCTTGTGCCATGTCAGTTTACTATCTAAATATATGCCTAAATATTTGACATCTTTTTCTTGGCTAATAATTACCCCATTTATTTTTAATGGTTGGTACATAAAATTTCGCAATGTGAAATCAACCTGTGTGCACTTGCTTTCGTTTACCCTGATACGCCAACGTCTAAGCCAGTTTTCAACATTTAACAGGGTTTTTTGAAGCTTATTAGTAGTTTCACTATTGTCTTTACCAACAGCTAACAACGCTGTATCGTCAGCAAACGTAGCTGTTATCACGTTATTATCAACTGGAAAATCAGCAGAATAAATTAAGTAAAGCACCGGACCCAAGACACTTCCTTGAGGCACGCCAGCAGATACAGGATAAATATCAGACAATTGATTTTGGATTTTAACCTGGCATGTGCGATCTTCAAGGTAGGATTTTAGAAGGAAATAGAAAGGATGCGGTAATATTTTTTTCAATTTATACAGCAGACCATGATGCCATACCTTGTCAAAGGCTTTCTTGACATCCAAGAACACACCCGTGCATACTTGTTTAGTTTCAAGGCTTTCTTGAATAGTATGCACAATTCGGTGTACTTGTTCAATGGTCGCATGTCTTTTTCTGAAACCAAATTGGTGCTGAGGAACAACATGTTCCAATTCTAAAATGGGGTTCAACCGCTTCAATATTACTTTTTCAAGTAGTTTTGAAAGGATAGGAAGTAAGGAAATGGGTCTATAGGATGAAACCTCGTCCGGTGCCTTACCTGGTTTTGGTACAACCACTATTTGTGCCAATTTCCAGGACAACTCGTAGTTTTGTAGACGTTATAATTTTTAATACTGAAATATGTTTTATCTGTGAAATGCGTTTCAGATAGTAGCAATATGTCGATTTTCTCAAGAGTAAGGAACATCTCTATTTCCAACTTATTTTGAACTGCACCATTGGCATTCCACGTGGCTATCCGCAACGACGTCATTCTTAATTAATTAATTTATTTGTTAATGCTGTGAGCAGGTTTAGTACGACTGTATTTTGCTGCATAAGCTGGTTGAACATTGATTTAAATTCATTTAAAAAAGTTGTTATGATACTTTTAAAGTCAGTATTGTTCTCTCGATGGTTATTAAATGAACCGTTCACGTTATTATTAACATTATAGCCTGGTGAAGGTTCGTTATTATTGATAAGAGAGTTAATTGCATCAGTTTTGTTTCTTGTTATTTCAGCGTATGACACTATTGGATTGGTTGAAGTTTGGTTGTTTCTTTTCTCTGATATTTGAACAGCACTGTTTCCTGATTTGTATCTCTGTTCGTGTAGTTTCTGGTAGATCACACAACCCTTGTAACTTGAAGGATGATTTCCTTCACATAATGCACACTTCGGGGCAGAATTTTGATCTTTTTTGCATTCTGTGGTATTGTGATACCGCATTTTACGCACCTATATGGCCGGTTGCAAAAAGATTTAGTATGCCCCCAAGACTGACAGCGCACGCATTGAGGAATTGTTTTCTTAGGGTGTGGAGCTTCAACCTTTATTTTAGTGTAAAGCAAGTGAGTTAAATTAAATATCTCTTTAACATTGTCTGTGGGCTCAAGGTCTATAAAATGTAATGGAAGAGGCTCTTTAGTAATTTTATGTCTAACATTTAATACATTTCGAGCACTAAAACCTTGTTCTTTAAGAGCTATTATAATTTGTTCATCCGTTAACGAATGGTGAAGATTTCTGATTACTACTTTATATGATCTTTCTTGTTTTAGTTGATACGTGTGATAGTTAACGTCCTCTTTTTTAAACGTAGATACAAGCTTCCTATAGTCATCAATGCCCTGAACATTTACCTTGACCGTATTATTCTTTAAAGTTTTCGCTACAAAATCCTGTTTACCTATAATCGCTGCAATTTTATTGGTCATTGCCGAAAAATGTGTAACTCCATGTATGAATATCGGTGGAGGTGGTGATGCTTTGGGTTGTACATTTTTAGTGTGATCGTGATTCGGAACTTCCTCATCAAGGGACAGACGGCTGAAACGGTTACTATTTTTACATTTGGATTCAATATTTTGTGGTGAAATTGGTCGCTTTTTGGCTTTTCTCTTAGGTAATTGCCACTCTTCATTAGGACTACATTCGCTCAAGGTGTCACACACGTCTTCAATTTGATCGCTAATATTATCATAAGAGCACGATGGCTGATTTGAACTACTTTCCAAATTAGAGAAACGTTGTGAGTAATTAGGTAATATTGCTGGGCCTGGTTGCGATAAATAATAAACAGGTTGGTGAGATGAAGTATAAATACCGTTATCAGACTGTACGATATGCGCTTCTTGCATAGGCACTGTTGTATAAGTAAATGATTGAGTGTGTTGCTGTGAGTGTAATGGTGTCGCGTAAATAATAGAAGTAGAAACAGCCGTTGTCGCCATAATGGCGAACAAACGACGCTCTACAAATTACAATAATTTAGTATTAGTATGTGTGTACCGTAACCGATAGTTAATAATAATATAAATTGGTTTTATCTCACCGGTAACAACGTGAATGTTATTTGATAAGAATTAATACGAATTAATACGATGGACGATGTGCGATCGGGTAACAAAAATTATCTACATGAACGAACGCACAATACGCGACACCGACCGAGACATAATTTTGAGAGTAAAATAATTATCCATAGGAAAGATAATACAAAGGTCATCAGCATAAGATAGAAGTTTGTATGTGCTATCAACATTCCTGCAGTAACTCTCCACCCCATGGTGAACCATAGAGTACAGAATATTCCACAACGTTGGCACAGAACCCTGTGGAACACCACAAGATGCTATTTTAGAAGAACGTGAAAAGCCAATTTCAAGATTTGCCACACGAGAGGAGAAATAACTGATAATTAAATTTACAATATATGGATTAATACCATGGTCTGTCATGATATCAACAACCACAGACCATCTACAATTGTTAAAGGCACCCTTTATATCAAAAGAGACCACAACTGTAGGCAAACCAGCAACCATCATCATCCTAATAGATGACACAAGATTCATCACAGCGCCCCTTCAGCAAAGTGCTGGAACCCAAATTGGGACTTATGGTATAAGTTTTTTGAATTAATTTCACCCAAAAGTATTGTATGAACGACCTCTTCGAATACCTTGCCAATGGTGTTTAACAGGGAGATAGGTCTGTATGAAGTCAGTTCAGTCAAATCTTTACTAGGTTTAGACAATAGTTTTAAGTTTGCTATTTTCCAACAGGAAGGGAAGACCTGTAAGTGGAAACACTTAGAGAATAGAATTTGAAAAAGAGTAGGAAATTTAAATTTAGGATTTTGATTATTTTGTTAGTAATTTCATCTTTAGCCGAGGATTTTCTGTTATTGAGACCTTTGATTATCTAAACTAAAAGCTCATTTTCAACAGAGGGAACCAGGTGACCAGTCACAGGAAAAGCAAAAGGCATAACATCAGTTTTATCAGGAAGAAAGAGCCTTAATAAGGCATTGCATTTCTCCTGATCAGACTTTAGTACAGTTTATCCAGCCAAAAAATCTGGTACTACCAGTTCATCCCTTTTTTTGATAAACATCTTATAGGGTCTAAGGATTCCTTAATTCTAGGCTCCATAAATGGCTTCCGAATATTAAAGTCTCCAACTATAATAAATGAAAAGGAATGGTATTTTTTGATAATATTATCTATTTTTCCTAGAGCATTAACTTTCAGTTGTCGTTGTATATAATAGTTTTCTGTTTCCGCTTACGCGTATTTTAAAATCTGAATTAACGACCGTTTTAAATATTTCAATTTCGTCTTTGTGTTTCATATCAGCTCGATTATTCAATAAGTTCTTACCTTGTTCGTTTAAATAATAAACTGCCGTTTCGTCTAGCTGAATTGATAAACACCGATTATTACTTTTTTCGTTATCGGCGCCGTTCGAACCGTTGGAAGTTTTACGTTTCTTCGTACGACTCTTCCCCCCCTTTCGTGGTTTCTGCTGTTGAAAGGTGCACAGATCCATTTCTTTAGCATCGTCATGATCACCATCGTCGTAATCGCTCATTTCATTTATCTATTTATTGCACGTCGCAACATTATTCTCTACTACTGTAGATTTACTACTACTACTACTACTACTATTGATCATTGTTTTAGTATTAACGCACGCTGCTGTAAAAGCACCATGCGCCAGTCCGTCATCAGTGTTGACTATATATCCGCTGGCGTAGATGATTCGTCTGCACTATCGTAAATGATAAACGTCCACGGGGAAGATGCCATATCAACACGATGTACTATGTCGAAGGTGTTTCAAACCGTTAATATAAATACTTATGGAGAAAAACTATAATGCAATTTGAATAATATTACATGATGTCACCACGTATATATATATATATATATATATATATATATATATATATATATATATATATATATATATATATATATATATATATATATATATATACAGTGAAGTAGCCAGGAAGGTGGGGTTGGGGTTCTGATCCCCCCCTTGGAATCAATCTGTTAATAAGAAAATATATACTCGTTGGTAAATATAGTTTTGCATTTGTTAAACCTTTTTTTTTTTTTTTAATTTTCATTTATTTTAGTTAAATTTCGTTGTTTTTGAAGTAAATAAATAGTTTGGTAATATAGGAGGTTCTAGAAGAATTTTGTAGAAAAATGTGAAGAATAGATTTTAAATTTTAAATTTAGTTAAGTATTACTATGTGTTATTCCTTCAAAAAAATATAAAATCATTATTTATCGTTTATTTTTCCGCGGAATTTATTGTACTTTGTAAACATCTCCCTCTGTCCTCAATAACATACTATAAGTGTGTTCCAGTGATGTTAAATATTTCTGCCGTCTATCGCTTCTAATAGAATTACATATTTGAAGTCTAATAAGTATAAAAATAACTGTGGTGAGTTGGATTGCTTAGCGCTTGGTTATTTACTTAAAGTTCAATTTAACTTGGGTTTACTTTTATAATTAAACTTTGTTTGAACCACCTTCTTCAACCAAGTCTGGCTACGCCACTATATATATATATATATATATATATATATATATATATATATATATATATATATATATATATAAATATATATACATAGCTACAACGAATTGGAATGATAACAATTATAATATTCTACGACGTGGTACGCCAATTTACAACAAATTTCAATGATTTAATATTTTAATTACGGATATATTTATATTTGTGTTTTATATATATTCCGCCGTGTAGAACAAATTTATAATGAAAGTGACATCTCACGTCATCGTTGGCAGTTTACAACGAAACTTTGAAAGTTTTAATGTAATTTATAAACGTTTATTATTATTATTTTTTAAAGATTTGTTTATTATGTTCGTACGTTAAATTATTTTAACTATTTGAATAGTCGCGGTCGCATTGTTAATTATTCACATACGGATCGTGACTCTCAAGATCCTATTATAATAATTAGAAGAGAGCACGTGAAATATCCAGGTCGCTATCCTGGTGGCTAACCTGTATGTTCTTATTTAATAAGAAAATAACCTTTTAAATTTCTTAATTAGTGTTTTATTATGATTATTGAAATTATTGCTTTGATTAATGTTGTTTTTACGATTGTAAATTATTAAAAATATAGTTGTAACAAAAATTAAATGAGCGCTGAAGACTAGAATTTTGTTCTGGAATTTGACTAGAAATTTTATACTTTAAAGTTATACAAAATAGCGCGGCCCAAAATTCGACATTTGCAAACGTTTTTTATACATACTTACAAGTTTATTATTATAATGTTATACATATAAGGTGACACAGAGAAGACTGCCTTTCTTGTTTTTGAATAGCGCAGTTGGTGATAATGATAACAAAGAAAAACCTGTGCTCCACGTTTAGTGTACACACGAGGTTCGTTTTTGTCTGGTTTCAGTTATCATCGCATCCTATAACGAGAGGGAGCGCGCGTTTTGCGTGGATCATTCGATCTAAACCGATCACGACACTCTAAAGAGTTTCGAAAAAAATTCAAAGTTGTTATTTTTTTCCGAGCATATTTTAAGAGCCGCGTTTACGAAATACGTCCACGAAATCTGGAAGGCCTGAAAACTCGGCTCTTTGAAGAAATTTCAAAAATTTTATGCTCCAATAATTCTTCGAAAATTTTGCAATGACTGAATGAATGTATTTTGTTGCAAATGGTTGTCATCTGAACGATAATGTGTTACACAGATGATTCTAAGATAATCTGTCGTTTTCCTATTTTCGAAAATAAAATTTCATATAAAAATTTTGGTCGATTATTTTTTAAGTTATTCATAAAATAACAAAACCGCCCGTCTTCTTTGGGTCACCTTATATTAATTATAGTTTTTTTTTTTATTGTTATTTAAATTCCTATCTTTACCACCTAGACGTAACGACGACTCTATTTTGCGTATATTATTACAGCGGCTACCAGCTAGGCCTTATCTATAGGCACATACGTAACGAATTCCCCTGTAGTCGATAACAGATAAAAGGTGATCATAGTTACCTCCACACCAAATAACTACATATATATTTTATATATATATAATACTATTATTATTATTATTATTATTATTAATTTTATTCTGTGTGGAAATATCGTAATTTTGGCCCTTATCAACATAGTGGATCAATAGTTGTTAAATATAATACGACGCATTTAACCCACATCAAATGGATATGTATATATATATATATATATATATATATATATATATATATATATATATATATATAATAAGGTTATGCTATATAAGTGGAGAGTATTATTATTCTTTCTACAGGCCAAGTTATAACGTACCAAGCGAGGGGTGGCTAATCTTTTCGTGCCTCTGGCCTAAGTAGCAAGATACGGTAAATCGAAGAAGAAAAAGAATTTTGATATACAAAATTAAAAAATAAATTATTTCCTAACGTGGTAACAAATTGTTTGAAAAGATTACAGTAAATTACTACATGACTCAGATACTCTCTGGTTATGGTTCTATCGGATATTACTTGAATAAATTAAATATAATTGGAGATAATAAATGTTGCAATTGCGTCAGTAATGAAATAGAAAATGTTCAACACATAATATATAAGAGTAACAAATATGATAACCTGCGGCAGTTATATAGAATTGACTTTACACTTAAATTGAATGAAATTATTTTATTCAACGAACTTCCAATTTTTATCTCGGAACTATTTAAAATTAAATATATATATATATATATATATATATATATATATATATATATATATAAACAATCGCTACTGGTAGCAATAAGCTAAAATTATCATGCTACTACATTTTCGTTTCATTTTTTTAAAATTTATTATTATTATGCTAGAAAAATATCGCTCCCAAGCATAATCGAAGAGCCTTGTTTTGCACAACTTGTAATTTTTTCACCTGTGTTCTGTTGAGATTTATGAATGGCGCTATATAGTCCGCATGAGATCTGATGAGGGATTGGTATTATATTTTAAAAAGGAAATAACTAAATCTTGAAATTAAATAGAAAATAACTATTAACTCCCTAAGGGGGTTTTCGATGCGTAGATCACCTATAAGAAAGGTTAAATAAGGTTTTCGATACACGAAGTGATAAATGAGCGGTAGCGCTGGATGTTTTGCAGCCCTGTTTCCTACGCACTTCGTTTTGAAGTCATTTAGAGTATTTATCCTGTAAAGGCGCGAAAGAATAAATTATAAAAATGCGACGAGTTAAATGTGAACCTCGTGGCGTTTCGAATAACGCTCAATGTTCGCACAACTCGAGTTCGAATCTCACTGGCAACGGGAATTTATAACGGTAAAAAGACAACTCAGCCGTCCATACAATTGACCGGTAAATGAATACCAGCTAGCTGCTAGGTAAGTAAATGAAGGGAAAACCACCTCGTATTATTTTGGGCTATCAATCTTTTACACCCTCCTACTTACATATAATAGAAAAATGTATTAGTTTCGTAGAATATACAAAGCCGTGTTTAGTTGTGTGTGCAATCGTGGAAGTTGCGGCAAAAAGCTCGTAAACTCGCAATATTTAATAGAATCTCTATTAAAAACTCAATTCTGTTTAATATAGACGACGTGTTAAAATATAACTCTGGACACGATGATGGTGTCACCTTCTAATAGCGCTATAGAAAAAAAAAGTTATTCCGAAAATTGCAAACTACCAGTTAAACAATTTCTATCGAATACAGAACAAAAAAAAAACAACGGTTTATGGAATGCTAACCTTACAACCAACTTACAGCTATCCGCTCTATATAGTTTTCTTTGGAGATCTTTTTTTTACACACTAAAAAGAATCAGGTAGTTCCATCTCGTCTCCGCATTGATCACACTGCATTGACATTATAAATAAAACAGATCCACCTTAGGGCGCACGCTATGTCCAGACATCCAACACTGCGACACCTTCTTGAATGTCCACAATACTCCAGATACCGACTTCAAAAATTAAGTTTCAGTTCACCTACAAGAAGTTTAAAAGCAATAAGTAGCACTTCTATTTCGACTCCGAAATATAGATACCATCAACTCCCTATAACATCCAATAATTTCTTCCGGGTGCTCCTGGCCGCAACAGCAACACATGGGACCAAAAAAAAAAAAAAAAAACGAAAAAAAAAGTAAAACGATAAGTTTTTTCTCGACCGAAATAACTGCGATTGAATGTATTACTAGTAACCGAAATACTTTGGATCGGCATTTATAAAAGATCAATTTTACTTACTTTACTCTGAACAATATAATATTAGGTTTCGTCAGTGTAGTGTAATCGAGTATACTAGATTTCCTTCAGTTAATAATAAATAGGTATATCTTAATGCGGTGTGTAGACCACCACACTTGTTTTTTGATTTCATCATAGTATATCGCGATTTATATTTTATCATATTCTTAATGTTATCTATCTTATACATTGAATTAGTACCGTATTAATAAAAGTAACAAAAGAGAATTATCTAAATACGTGATTATATGAAAAGACATATAAAAGACCTGCAACGAAACGTGTAATATATACGTACACACACATATATATATATATATACGTGTGTGAGTGCGCGCGCGTGCGTCAATTGGTAAGTGTGAACTCGTGTGATTATCAAACACTATGGTAATATATTTTTAAATTAAAGTGTTTACGTAATTAATACATTATTATTATTATTATTATCTATATGTAAAAAATTCTCCATATAGCTGATTATTTTAATTATCTTCACCGTTTTATTAGTATTATATTACAGATGTATCGTAAAATTTTTTGGGTTTCGGAAAAATTAATTCGTTTAGTTCGTTCCATGTTGATTGCGACATGTTTTCATTCGTCTTCGTCGGTTACATGACGCGTTGTCTCTGTTGCAGGCAGTTTCAATTAACCGGTAACATTATCGTTTCTTGCTTGGGCAGAAAATATCGGAAAAGTTGCGCTTAATTTCATTTTTTATCTCTCCTCCCTTTCTAAACACCACACATACATATATATATATATATATATATATATATATATATATATATATATATATATATATATATGTACGAGTATGTAGGTTATATGCACATTCAGTATTAATGAATTCGCAACTGAAAGCTGGTTAGTTTAGTAAGTCTCAGTTTGTAGTTAAATCAAAGATAACGATAGTAGTAGTAATAGTGGGAAAGTCGTGAAAAGTCGTCTGGATTTGTCGTGGAAGAGTGAACGAACGGTTGAAATTTTACCGTCGCGATAAGCTAAGCTGTTTGGCCTGACGAAGATGAGAAAATACGTCAACTCCGGTTTCTGTATAGTACACTTTTCCACTTGGCAGATATTTTGATCCGCGAGTTAGTCTGGTAAAGGTGTACGCTAAAAAGAAATTAGACAACACGAAGACTAGAAAATGGTAAAGCGTATCGAATAATAAGAAAGAGACGTAGGAAAACCTGGATGAAACGAGTAGAAAATGAAGCGAAAATTATGACAGCGGCTTGTTTACTTCTTCTATATAGTAGCGCGCGCTGTAGTAATTATTAGAAATAGACGTAAGAATGGTGGCAAGAATAAACATTCGTAGTGGTCTGGTTGTGGAGATGCAGTTCCAAATTTTGTTTATACATAGATATTTTAATATATATATATATATATATAATATATATATATATATCAAATATATATATATATCAATTTCATTTTGGCAGGTTAATTGCTTTTTACCGGATTAACTTTTACAACTTAACGTAAAAGCTTTCTTAGACACGACCGTTTATTTCTCGAAGACGATGATCCGTTTCAAGTATGCGTACGCTTGTTTTAAAGCGTTAACACTCCCGCCGCTAGTAGATTGACAGACAAGATAATTTATTTTAGCGTTTCCGGCGGAAAATTTTCGTTTATTATGATTTCGTTTCGCGTAACACAGATTTTTTGGGGTTTTTCATTTTTAGCTTATTTATCTGAGGATGATTAATATGTCCGAAGTCGAAATAGTGATCATTTGGTTCCATGCGAATTAAATTTAAAAATAAACAAGGTAGATGAGAATATTATGTTCAAAAGTAGTAAAACTTTAAACTTGAAATTTAGCATACCTTAATGCTCCCAAAAAATAGCAATTAAAATTGTATGTAAAAATTTTATCAAAATTATATATATATATATAAGTGTGTGTGTATGTGTAATCATTTAAGCTTATATTATCGATAAAACAAAATATGTATGTAAATATGTGTTATATATATATATATATATATGTATATATTCTTTTTCTTTGGCCTAGTCAGTATGACTGTTGTGATCCGTAACAAAAATATACATCTCTATTGTGTTCGGTCCTGTGCCACCGAATATAGCTCTTTTTATTGTAGCCAGTCGATCTTTTATGGTGTTTATTCATCTTAATGGTGGTAGACCTTTTCTTCTCTTGTTTGCTATTTTTTCTAACAATACCTCTATTCTGTTATCTCCGTCTCTTGCGATGTGTCCAAATAATTGAAAGGCTCTTTTCTCACAAGTCGCACTGAACCTGTTTAGTTCCTTTATCTCGTCTATTATGGCATCGTTAGTTACGCGCGCTGTCCGTGGTATTTTCAGGACTCTCTTTCACGCACCCTTAATTCGAAAGCATTGATTCGCCTTTTATCCGTTTCTTTCATTGTCTATGTGTTTGCCGCATATAGTACAATTGGGAAAACCAACGTCTTCAGTAATAGTCGGTGATAAGAATTTGTTCAAGTGGAATGAGCAACCCGTGTGTGTATTTCTTCAGGTGGAATGCGTAAGTCATATGTACTTGTTCAGTTAATGAGTAACTCGAGTGTATTTGTTCAGGTGAAATGTGTGACCCTATTTGTGTATTTATTCAGGTGAAAGGCGTAATCCATGTTTTGGAATGCGCACAATGCTACTTGCTCTAATAAATGATTTCCACAGTTTTTCTTCTTTGATGTTGCGATTCTTGCACGATTCGGACCATTTCTTTTAGTAAATCGGTGCGTGCCTAAGTATTAAATATTGCGAAATATTATAGAAGACAAAATCGTCTACAAAAGATCAGTTGGGCGGTCCACAAAATTCATGCATGGGAGACTTACGACGCTGGTTTATCTGTCCATCTATCCAACTTCTGCAGACTGTTGTGTCGAAAGAGACTGTAGTTAATTCTTAACAGAGACGGCGAATGAAGAAAAATATCTCGGTTTAATCGTTATTGTTTTCAAAGGACGATTTTATGAATTTTGGCGTTTTATTTTACGCATTGTTTCCATTGTCCGAGCATCGTTGAAGTTTAATTTGAAACCGATTAAAATAAACAAGGATAAAACGTTAAAATCGCTATTTTTTTTTTCTTTATGAAAAATCAGAAAGCTTTTCGGCTGTCGGACCGAGTAAATATTTAAAAAGATGAGAAATATAAAATGAAAAAATATTTATTTAAGATCATAATTCACAAAAACTGAACAAAATGGAGATTATTAATACTGTTCTTCATTTTGCTCAGTTTTTGTGAATTGTAATCTTAAATTCTTTTTAAATATTTACTTGATGATGACCTAACAGCCGAAAAGCTTTGTGATTTTTCATAAAGTAAATTTTGTAATGATTTTAACTTCTTTCTGTTTGTTTATTTTAATAAAAAATCACTACATTCTTCAAATTGATAAGCTTAAATAATAATCGTATTTTTTATTATTAACCGATGATTTTTCGTTTGTTTTCTGATTCGAAATTTGTTTCTCTATTATTGTATTATATAGAAAAGAAAATAGAATTGAAGTTGAAAGTGAAATAGATCACTCGGTAACAATTGTAGGAAGACATTCGAGCTAAAATGCGCGTTAGAAATTCCGCTACGTTTTATAAAATTCGAGAACGGGCTTAATTTGAAATATTTGTTTGGTTTCTTTTTGTTTTTATTCGAGGTACTGTAGGATATCAAGAATCGTATCCGCGAATCTAGATTGTCAGTTTATAAATTGTTATCGTCGTTGTTGCTCGTTTAAACCGAATTTTTATTACTAGACGTTGAAAATTCAACTTTAAACCATCCGAAGACTTAAACGATTTATTAGCGGAAATTTAATTTCGCTACAGAATAAGAAGATTTCTGTAAGTCGAGTATCGGGACTAGAATGTGGAAGAGGATTTCATTTAAAACTCGGAAGAAGGCGCAAGACGTAAACAAATTATACCGGCAAACGAGAGAAGGGTTGTCGCCGTTGTTCGATGTTGAAAACGGTTTTAAGGAATTTGATTTCTTTGCTAACGCAACGACGTAAACGACTGGATCATTAACCACTTCAATTTTACCGGCCTCTAAATTGCTGTTGGAAGCAGAAACACCGAAAACAGTTACGAGACCCTGTTATCTAGGCGCTGGTTCGGTTATGGTTTTTCTATATATGTATACTGTAAATATTGTAAATATGTAACAGTGTATTGGTATAGACGGTATAAAATAACGAATGCGGCGGTAAATGTGTATATATTACTACGGTGTTCTTTACCTGTCTGGTATTTTGGTAAGAATTTATCTTCAGCGTACGACTACCGCGCGCTACTGACGCGGCTGTCCCGTTTAAACGATCGGTAGCGGTATCGGACTTTCTTTCGAATATTCGCGTCATTACTTAATGTAGGACGAACGAGCGATGGTAAAGTATAATAAGTCTATATGACCCGGGAAAGATTCTCTACTATAAGAGTTACCACACCGTATAGTAAGCGAGAGATAATAATTTTCTGCAGTCTTCTTCGGAAATGGCCTTAGGACCTTTTGTCGCGTGAAAAAGGTGACCGAGAATTTTATTTTCAGGGCCGCGGAGCGTTCTTTGCGTCTCCGTTTTTGAAGATTAATGAGATCGGGCAAGTTTTTATCGCAACAAACGACTACTCCGTTATCATTAACCGCCGAGAATATAGTTTACCGAACTGACATCCGCGTCAGGACGTGGTAAAGTTCTTCTCGTTACTACGTTTGTTTCTTTGTTTATCAACAACAACAACGACGACGACGACAACGCTTTTTCATTAACAACGAACTAACCTAACGAGAGAGAGCGGGCGTATTCTTTTCTTCGTCCCTCTATATATCTTCGTCTCTGTCGGTGGTCTATTAATTAATTTACTCTCTGGACGGATGCACTCGAATAACTTGAAGTCTAGGCGTTTCTTTAGTTTTCTCCTATTATTTTCCTTTTTAACTAACTATCAACGTTATGCCTTAACTCTCGTTATCAATACGTTGTTATTTATAACGTTATTCCACCGGAAGCGTTTCAGCGCTAACTTTCTCTTCAATTTATCGCTAAAACGATCGCCGATAGTTTCTGACGCATTTTATTACTTCGTATACTGTCCGTGCGATTATCGACGCTGCTACTATTAAATAAAATTCTGCAAATATAAGTCCAGATGTAGTAATTTTCACGGATTCACTTACTGCTCTCAAAGCTGTTTCAAGTTCCTCGTTTAATAGTCGCTGTTTTCCATCAATCTACGATATCCTAAGAAATATTTACGATCTATTTCTGAAACACGTTTGTCCGGATTCCCAGGCTATTCACTGGAATCATACCGTAGACAATCTCGCTAGAAGCTCCAACGAGAGCGGCTCATTCTACTTCAATACACCGGGTAGGGACATTTTATCCGAGATTAAGTTTTCGCGCAAGGAATTTTAGAGATTCAGCCAAACGATTTAGGAATATTCGACCTTCAATTCCAGTAATTCCCTGGTTCTTCTATCAACATAGAAAACAGAATTTCGTTTATTCGTATTATATGTCGCCTAATAACGTCAACAACATTCCATACGTTCTATTTACATACAAATTAGCCTCTTCGCCATTCTGTACCCATACCTGCGATGCAGATCAGATTGCCGATGAAAAACACCTATTTTTCAGCTGCAATTATTACAGAATATATCAATCGAAATTCCTGTCACATATTGTAAGCCGAGGAATACCTCTCCCAACTAGTCTCGGATGTCTGCTCAGCTCACAGAATAATAGCGTATACATGCTTTTGATTACATATTAGCCTGTAATATAAATATTTAGTAAGACACGTCGTCCGTTCGTTACAGGCCTGGATGGAATCACAAAAGCCCATTTAAAAAAAAAATCATTTTTTATTTAACTTATGTATACGATTAAAAAAAATTTATATGGAAGATAATATCAATACATTATCGGTTTGTGTGCATATCAACACAGAATGAAATATCGACAAAGAGCGTTTTGTAGTTTAAACAGATAAAAGTTATTGACTGATCAATCGTCGTTTGCTTGTTTATTACACTTTTAAGTGTTATCCGTAATTTTGGAGTTAATTTGGAGAAGCAGCCATCAAATGATAATTGGAAATTCGTGTTATCTATATTAGGCCTATTCGAGGTGTTTTTTTTTATATATACGTGAATTTGATGGTTTTTATTGTTTCGAATATAATTTCCTTCGTGCTTACGACATATTTATTTATATAACGGCTTCGTGATGAGAGCAACTTGTATAAAAATGTAAAATGTAAAAATACATATATTTGATTTTATATTTAAAAATTTATAATAATATTAAATGAACGTAGAACAAACATTCTCTCCATTCGTGAAAGTAAAAATTCTAGTAATATAAATTGATAAATATATAAGCTATAAATAGTATTGATGGAAAAATCAGACAAAAAAACGATCACAAATGAAATGCAATAATTTAAGCGATACTAATTTATAAGTTTAATTATATAACGAATATGTCATACCATTTATAAGTATAACGAAAACAAACAAGATTATGAGAATAGTAAATTATGTTTAATGCGTCGATGCTTATACTTATTATAATACTTAGTTCCCTGGAATCGTAATTTCCTATTGCTGGAAGTAAATTATTACGGTGCGCGTTACAACTGATAATATTTTTTTTGGATAGCTTGAGGATATAGTTTTTTTTTTTTCTTTTTTTATGTATGGTACATGGAGTGTGCATATGTGCAATTTTAATGTATACGGGAACATTGAGGATACATCTAAGACATCGATTTTGGACTAATTGTAGTCTATTAAAACTAGCATTTGAGAACGAAGACCAAACTGGAAAAGAATATGTTAAAATAGGCCTAATGATTCACTTCTAGATTTTTAGTTTATTGCTAATATTTAAATGAGATTTATGGATGAAAATGGGGTAGATAGAACAGATTGCTTTGTTTGTCTTCAATGATGCATGTTCTATATGCTTAAATGACACCAAGGTCGTATCTGGTCGGTAAAGACGGTCTTGGATGAGTGAAAAAAATTGCTTTCGTTTTAGGATTAAGAGCAATTTAGCACATAGAAAAATACTCGATTACGCGATCAACACTGGATTGTAACCTATTGCTGATAGCACTTGATCTGTAGGAACTAGTGAACAGCGCTTGTGTCATCAGCGTATACGGTAACCTCGATGTTATTTATATGCGACAAATCATGCATCGAAAATAATCTAGTTTAAAGAAATCTTAAATATTCGCTTATTATAAAAGTCCATGTACTTATTAGGCAGTTTCAGGTGGTGATCTGAATTTGTTTACAACTAGCAAATTTATAGATAATAACTTGCATCATATATTAAGCAATTCCAATTAGTATATTTAAAAAACACATTTCTCATTTATTACTATTACAGTGGCAAAGGATGAGGGATGTTGAGATATAAAAATCACGTCAGCTTTTCCCAAAATACTAAGGATAATAGCCGGTGCACCCTGGTATATACGAAACGAAAATTTGCATAAAGATCTAAAAGTACCAAATGTGCACGAAGTAGTTCGGGATTGCAGTAGAGATTACTTGCACAGGTTAGAGGGTCACCCTAACCATCTGGAGGTAGATTTATTAAATCACGTCAATGAACCTCGCAGATTAAACTACCGCACTAGATCTCCCCTCCCCCCCGTTTAAATGATTGGAGAGGTAGTTCGGAGTGTCATTGTTGAATGACATAACTCACATCCGAGTTGCTTATTGGCTACATCAGCCAGATTGCAATTTATATATATATATATATATATATATATATATATATATATATATATATATATATATATATATATATAGTGTTTCCCCAAATATTATTGATAGAATGAAGATTAATCATGTAAATATCAACTTCTACAGTTCGAACAAATCTTTTCGGATCACGGTAAATTTTCAGTCTACTTATCATACTTCGAGTAGTACTACTATTTGTACTTGTTCGTAACCCTGGGATACTTTGTGTATCCAGCTTTTGTTTCTCAGCGTGTTAAATTTAGATCGATAAGGTGAATGAACATCTGCACAATGCAACGCCTTCCTTATATCCTCAGAGAGTGCAGCGGCATAAATTTTCTATTACGAATTAAAATTTTTATTCGACTTTGTAGTAGGAAATTTAACTTGATCGACTTCTGCTCCATTAGAAACTATTTTTTAGATCGTATGAACACTTAAGCAATAGCATAATTATCGATATTAAACAGTTTTCATACGAATTAATAATAGTAACGATAATAACAATGGTTAATACATGTGTGTAAACATAGGCACTATTTACTAAGCAAACACTTGGTGGTGATCGGCACTATGTCGATGCCGAATCCTGTGCACCATCTTATTAAATTTGTCTCACTTACATATGCAGGAATGGGGGACAACAAAAAAAAACCTCTAGAATTAAGTTTGAAAAAAAACTTCAACTTCCGATTGGGTATAATTTTTTTTTTAGTAATCACTACTATCCTATAAATGGAAACGAAATTTACAAAAAGATGTAACATGCGTGTTACGTTTAATTGAATTTGTGCCGTTGAACGCTAATATAATTAAACTTTTCGAAAAGCATTTAACGTCATCGATACCAGTTGAAATTAATATACGGATTCTAGCTTCTGATTAAAATTATAAATAAAAGAAAAAGGAGTTATAATCACTAAAAATTTTCTTTATGATTAAATCGCAAAGCATTTCGGCTTTTAAGCTATTATCGAGTGAATATTAAAAAATATTACTTTAGATATATATATCACGATCATGATTCGCTTATTTCTATCCACTGATGGATGTTAGCGTTCCCCTTCCTTTTCCATTGTACTCGGTCCCAAGCATAGTTCATCCATTTAACTTCGACAACTGTAACCGGAGTGGGGCGCGTCAACAGGTGGCGAATAGTGGAATGGCCTACAGATATGTAGCTTAGCTGTGAATAAGACATCAGTCGAATAAACAGTCGCGGACCAACAGCGTCTACTGGTGGAAAGTCTCTAGCAGACGATTCCAGTAGCGACGGAGCAAGAGGACACGAGGATGCAGATGGGCAGCTGGAGGAACTGTCTACTAAAAGTCTGCATACATCCTTCAACTGTCTCTTCCTCGGCGGATTTAGGTCGCCGTACGCTACCTTGCGGTTTGGATATTTATCTAAAGGCTAAGGGAGACAACCCTGATAGAAAATCAAGATGCAGGATTATACAGTTTAACACCCCTGCTCTTATAATAATACTAACTGATCAACTATGCAAACATCTTAAACGGGATAAAATGAAATATCCAGAATGTACAATGATAATAGAAATAAATAAAAGACTAATAAAAACTGTCAAATAATACTAAACCTGGCTGAAGGGATAAAGTGTATCTCTCAATTTGCCTGGCCAGCACGGGAGATTAGGCCAAATTTTCCCTTGATATGACTGTACGAAAAAAAAGATATATATATATATATATTTTTTTTTAAATTGTGTTGTTTACCACGTTCACTATTAGATTATTTTACAAATACCGTTTTATCACTTTGGTAAAGTTTTTAAATTGTATACCTAAAGTCATATTTTTTACATTTTATATTTGTATAAATGGTATTAATTTTAATATTTTTTTATATATTCACTCGATAATGGCTTAACAGTCGAAAAGCTTTGCGAATTTTATAATAAAGAAAAAAAATAATGATTTTAACTCCTTTTTGTTTGAATTTTTAAAAAAAACATCACTACATTCTAAACTTTCCAAATGATTAAGTTAGATGCGCAGAGTGTTGCGGTTTTAATTTCCAAATTCAAATTACCTAGGGTTGATCAACCAGATCTCTAATCTAAAAATCGTCGGTTCAATTTTATTTTACTGCGATATAATATATCGAACAATTTTTATTATATTAGCAGCAGTCAACGCAAATGATTTGGATGTTTTTATGCGCATTTAAACGAAGTATGCGTTTCGCGTTAGTTTAATTAATTAAAGCAAGAGGAACAGGAGCCTGCGGATATAAATGAAAGTTTGATGAACGTTGGTAGAAATATTTTAGTTTTAAACCTTCGTAGATATTTGAGTGTAAGATATTTTGATATGAATGTTTTTTACGGTTCTACATTTGTACATACGAATATATATATATATATATATATATATATATATATATATATAGATATATATATATATATATATATATAATGGGAATTCAAGTTAGCTTTCCTGTACTTTTATGTATATATATATATATAAAATATATATATATATATATATATATATATATATATATATATAAATAAATAAACTTTGTACGTTCAGAAATGGATACCAGACAAAAAAAGTGTGTAAGCTAGATTGTGTCGTCCCCGCTTAGGGGAATCGTGATGGTCACTGGGGATGGAATATTGCTACGCGATTTGGAAAGTCGCTTACGATGTAGAGTGTCGGTTAGGAAAAGTGGAAAATGGCTATACCAATTCAACCGCTGTGTTATATTTTCGATTGAGGCCGCGTGGGAACTGCACAGATGCTTTCGTTTGAGTTAGGCAAAGTATCGTCTTATCCGCGCGACACATTGCCACAATTTAAGAAAAGAATACATATTCACGCATATATATATATAATATTCATTTTCAGTTCCGCTCATCCTATACGTCTTTGCGGTGACACAGTTCTTACATGTACTTTATAGTTTTCTTCTATGAAACTTAGAAGACATCTTTATTCCATTTGAATTGTGAATAGCACTGTAGTACTTCTACCTTTTGCACACTCTGGGGAATGCAGTCTTTATTTATTTATTTACTTTTATGCTTTTTATTATTATTATTATTATTATTAACATTATCGTCATATATTTTTACTTCGAAATTTCGCTCCACTCTTTTGATATCGATCTTATTTCATCGGTATTTCTGATAAGGTAACTTCTTTTTGATAGACTCGTACGACGTCGTTAGGCGGGGTTAAGGAATGAGTGCGACACAGGTTATATCGGCAAAGTGTGATAAGGAGAAAATTTGTTTCTCTCAACGTTTTCACTTCGCGTTTTTTCCGCCTAATAATGGAATATTTTTGTTCGGAGTTCTTCGTAAGTGTAACTAAAAAAAAATCGCTTCAAACATCACCCATTTGAATCGATTTTGAATTTAACGTATATTCGTTATATAATAAAATACTCGAATTAACCATAATTACGCATACTCGCACTACCATCCTTTTTTTTTTTATGTCCTATGAAGCTTTCGCTTGTCGGCACGGATCTATACCATTTAACAATTTTGTACACCTACAATATTATTAATTACACATATATATCGTTAAATCTCTAATTAGATTCGATTTTATTCATGTTTTTTTTTTGCTGGCGGTGCCTACTTTTATTTCGAACGGTTAGTTCTTTAATTATTTTGGTACTTTACCATTTCGTTTAAATAATTAACGGTCGAAAACAGATACCCATTGGAGAATAAACTTCTATTGGCGCGTTATATATGAGAAGTTAACCGCATTTGAGTGAGCGAGCGGAAATAACGGACGGATATATATAACATATATATATACACACACACACACCAAAACTCGCCTATCAAACCGCGTTTTGTAGCGTTAGACGCGTCGACTCGACTTATATACATTATAGGTGCGTAAAAATTAAAAAAAAAAAAACTGTAGCGATTTTGGTTAAAACATCTTTAAGTTTCACTTCTTGTCTGCGTTTCGAGGCTGTTTTTTTTATTTTTTATTTTTTTAATTGCCCTTCCATAATATATTTATAATGTAGGCAAACTGAGAAGAAATGTAGAGATGAATAAAATTAAATAATGCCGACTGAATCTAAAATATAGGAGAATATAGGGCTAGGCATACGTGGGTATTTTAAAGGGCGAAATGCAGTATTTATGTGAAACAGAACATTAAGCCCATGAAGAGTTTGATAAAAAGAAACACGAAAATAATTATAATGAGAACATCCGCTAAATGGGTATCCATAGGATGTGAGCAATTAGGAGAACTAACAAGTTTCAACTTATCGAAGCAGGAAGCCCACTACTGCCGAGTCTCGGTCGATAAATGGTAGTAATAAAATCCCGCAATTTAATCGTTTCAATATTGTAGAACCATAGATTAGTAGGTGTGTCAGGTTGAACGGATTTATAATGCCTCGCTGTAAATGGATCAGACCATAGATTTTATCGGTATTCCTGAATATAGGAAATTTATAGGAGGAGTATAGAAACAGGAATGCTCCTAATGTAACCGTTGAGGTGAATAAATGATCAGCTAGATTATTGGGATGCATATGCTCGGAGATCCAAATAAATTTAACTGCCCTTTTTACCTACAGTTACAGTTAGAATAATAAAGAAAAAAAAATACCGCGCGTTCTGCGTACGATTAACTTTGTTCCTTGTTCCGCCACTTTCGCAAATTTCATCGTAAGATTTTAGTCGGTTGAAGATGACTTAAATTGGTAGTAATTTTTATTATAATAATCGATTGCCGAAGCTGTTTTTACACCGTGTGTATTATTTGTTACGATTAATGTTTCGGTGTACACAAATTTGTTGTCTATTGAAGTTTCAACACTTTGCTGTAAAAATTTCTTTATACATTACGGGAAACAGTTGAAATTTATAAGCGTCCAAATTTTAACAAACAGGATCTAAATTTAACTATCGGTCATTGTCCCAGAAGGAAAAAAAGCAATTTAAAATAAAAACAACCACTGGTTTAGTAAACAACTCCAATCTCTCTCTCGGAATAATTCTGACAAAAAAACATCGATAAACGGATGTGCACACGGCAGAACACACTTGTTTATCATAAAGTCTGGATTAAGTCTAAATTGAGTTCTCCTAATATCTCTACACATTCATAACCGGTCTCAGTTTGAAAATAAAAACTGTAATTATTTTCGAAACGTTACGAAATAAAAAAAAAATTGATATGGTTTACACCGGAAAAAATCCATCCTGCATTTTTTTCTCTAAATACAATATAACATAAAAATGGGCAAGTTAAAGAATAAAATATCAGCGGTGGAGCAGTAGAACACCGACCGAATGACGTATCTTGACCATGTCGTTACTAGGTGATTTGCCATTGATTTTCTCGGCTTCCTTATTTTCCAGCAAATTAATATTCATTTACCGACCAATTAGATATTTCAATCGACCGGAGGTCAAATTTTTAGTCACTGGTGGATTTGAAACTCAGGTCTTGGGAACAGAATACTAAAGCATTACCGCATACTTCTTAATCTGTTAGGATCATCGTTTAGTAATAATTATTGAAAGATCGCTGATGCAAAAATTAAGGAATGACAATGTTTAATTTGCGGCGTTGCAGCTTTATATATAAAATTTATACAAACACACACACATATATATATTATATAACAATAGTGTGTGTTTTGACATGTAGATGGGTCATTTCTACAAGTTGGATTTCATATAAGACGTATATATTGACTATATATGCCGCTTTATCTACCATTGATCTCGTTGAGATTGGAAATAAGTTCGGATTTTCATGAAGGGGAAAATTAAACGCTAGTAAATTATTAAACTTCATTAATGGAAATGGTTATTCGAAGGAAAAAAAATAATTTTTTTGTAGATTTGTAAACACGGTGGAAGTAAAAATTATACTTCTAAACAGAGATCATTAATCTAAAATCTATTATCCATAAACTAACTTCAGCAAACAACCAGCTGGCGTTTATACGGACTCCGGCACACTCTGGAATTGCAGGAAACGAACCCGTAGATATAGCAGCTAAAACGTATAGATCTAAATACAGTTAAATCCGTATACACGTTCGACTTGCACACATTCGTATCGCAAAAATCACAAAACTATATCAACAACACTGGGAATGCACTCACACACACACACCTTTATCAGACCAAAAATTAGGACACTATATAACATCGGTACAAAAAATTAGACGAGAAGTAGCTAATTATAGCTAGATTGCGTATAGGACACACAAGGCTCACATCACAGCACTTGCTGAATGGTGATCCCCCAGCAAACTGCTCCACATGTAATAATCAATTAACAATAAAACATGTGCTATTAGAATGTAAACAATATGATAATTCAAGTTCACAAATAAAGCAATAGAAACAATATTACAATCCCTAAATAATTGAAGAACTCCAGGCTAAACTCGTAACATATAAAGTATTACAAAACAGGGACCACCGTATGCGAATTTTTTAAATTTTATAAATCTCATCGTGGTAACTTCGAAAAGCAATGCAAATATTAAAATCTATCGCGAATGTAATTTTAGGTACGTCGTAATAAATATACTACCTAAGTATATGAACATTCAATATTTAAGAAAAATATCGAATATTTTACGTATTATTTTACCGAAGAAACAATAATATGTCGCGGACTATAAGAGTGGATAACCACGATGATTTAGCAATCGCAGCGCGAACGACAAAAATATTCTAGTATTCCGGATAAATTATGACGAACTGGATGAGTTTAAATTAACCACGGTACATATTCGCGCGATAATATACGTTTCTCCTCGCATAAAAGGCCCGTCTGTTTGGAAGCGGAAAAGTAGATTAGAAATTACTACAGCCTTATCATTTCAATGGCAGAAGAATAGTTTGTCCCGGATTTTCCGAACGTCAGTATGTCGGATTATAACTAATCGCCTTACACCTGCGAGCAGACGTCGTCATTATTTTTATAATTCTTTCACGCGTAAGAAGATTATTATTTTCTACGTCGAAAGAATCGAAATTCACGAAACAGATCGGCATCGTAGCATGTTTGCATATCAAAGACGGACGTATCCTTTACTTCTTAAGAGAAAGTTTGTGCTAGCAAAAATAATAATAATAATAATAATAATAATTAAATCAAATCTTTCGATTTGTCAATTTATAATTTTTACACGCGAATATACGAGTAAAATTTTTTATAAAACATATACGATTATAATGTTATATAAAAATATGGAAAGAGAGCAAACAAACGGATATAACATGGGTGACGTTGAAAATATGATATCGTGTATGTTGAATGAAATAAAAAATATGATGATGGAAATGATGAAGCAACAAAATGATATGATAAACATATTACATACAATTGTTTCTGCACTGGCTCAAAAATGAAAGACTTCAGAATAGTTTTGTTCAATGCTAATGGATTATTAAGACGTATACGAGAAATAGAAATGTTCCTGCACAATGAGAAAGTCGACATAATGTTAGTGTCAGAGACACATCTCACAAATAAGAATTACGTTAAGATTCCAAGCTACATCGTCCATTACACAGTGCATCCAGACAACAGAGCACACGGCGGTGCAGCTGTAATAATTAAAGATAATATAAACCACTATGAACTAAATAAATATCAATCGGAACATCTACAGGCATCGTCAGTAATGGTGACTGATAACAACGAAGACGTAATCCGCAGTGTATTGTCCTCCAAAACATAAAATTAAGAGTGCAGAATTTATAAAATTCTTTAAAACATTAGGAAAGAGATATATAATAGGAGGTGACTATAACTCCAAAAATACGTTCCCGGGTGACGAGAATTAATGAACGCAATTACAATTTTTAAATGTGGCGTTATATCAACCGGAAGACCAACATTTTGGCCCAGTGATAGAAGGAAAACTCCGGACCTTTTGGACTTTTTTATTGTCAGAGGAATTTCTTCAAATTATAATAGATGACGAATTAGCCTCAGATCACACTTCTGTAATCTTGACTATTAGCGCTAATATAATAATGAAGGAAAAGACAACGATGCTTAAAAATAAGTACACAAATTGGTCTCAGTTTTCAAACGAATTAGAAGAAAATTTAACGTTGAAGATTCCGTTAAAATCGCCACTGGATATAGAAAATGCTATCGAATATATCGTTACCAACATTTACTCAGCAGCACGGGCATCAACGGTGGAAATTATACCGCATCATCGTGTTCAAAATTATCCCAAATACATAAGAGAAGCTGTCCAAAATAAACGGAAATTAAGGCAAATATGGCAAAAAAACAGAGAGATCCGCAAACGAAAAATAAGCAAAATCGTGCTACTAAACGAATAAAAATTACGCTGCAACAGTTAAGAAATAAAACCTTTAGGGATTACGTTAAACACTTAAAACGAACGGAGAATAGGCTAGAAAAGACGAAGAAAAAGCTGAAGAATTTGCAGATCACTTGGAGAAGGTATTCCATCCATATATTATAAATGATAATAATAATCCAACTTATCGGTCAGAGAAAAGAATGAACTCGTCACCTATTAAATATATGTCTCCGGGAGAAGTCAAATCAGTAATAAAGACTTTAAACCCGAGGAAGGCTCCCGGATATGATCAAATTACATCCAAAATAGTAAAACAATTACCTCGAAAAGCAGTAGTATTATTAACATATGTATATAACGCGATGCTGAGGTTATCATACTTCCCGTCACAGTGGAAACTTTCTCAAATTATTATGATACTTAAACCAGGTAAACCACCGGAAAAAACAGAATCTTACAGACCTATATCGCTATTGCCTGTCTTGTCAAAAATATTCGAAAAGTTACTACACAAAAGATTGTTGGAAATAGTTGAAAAAAACAGTTCCACAACACGACCAGTTTGGTTTTAGGCAGAAACATAGTACCATCGAACAGGTACATCGTATCGTTCGTAAAATTGAAGACAGTTTAGAAAAACAAGAAGTCTGTACTGCCGTATTTCTCGATGTAGAAAAAGCCTTCGACACTGTGTGGCATAGAGGGTTGATTCATAAATTAAATAAGATATTACCTATTATTCAGTATTGTACTTTATTGGAATCGTATTTACAGCATCGAACATTTCGTGTTAAAAGCGGCGAATTTTTATCAACAATACGTGAAATAATTGCCGGCGTGCCGCAAGGAATCGTAATAGGACCGTTATTATATGTTATATTTACATCGGATATACCACAGGTCAACAATGTCGATATCGCTACATTCGCAGATGATACTGGTCTGCTCTGATAATGATTTACAAGAGTGTTGCAGCATGCGATTGAAGAGGTGAAATCGTGGTTTGATAAGTGGCGCCTGAAAATAAATACGTCGAAATCGACGCAGATAATCTTCACAAATCGCCGTATAACTTCCGCACCAAAAATTTATATCGATAACAACGAAGTACCGCAAAAAAGATACACTATGTTATCTCGGTATACATATGGACAAGAAATTAACTTAGAAACACCACATAACGATGAAACGAAAATACTTGGACATCAAATTCCGCAACATGTACTGGCTAATAGGAAGACAATCAGAATTAACGTTAGAGAATAAAATTCTCCTTTATAATATGCTGTTAAAGCCGATTTGGCGGTACGGAGCACCGCTATGGGGATGCTCAAAAGAAAGCAACATACGTATCGTACAACGCTTTCAAAACAAAGTATTGCGTACAATAAAGAATGCCTCTTGGTTCATTTCGAACTACATACCGATCTCGACGTGAGGTATGTCTTAGAAGTAATATCGGATGAGGCGACGAAGTACCTTCATAGACTGGAAAATCACAATAATCCGTTAGCGATTGCATTGATGGATAACTCCGAAGAAGTCAGACGGCTACAAAGTCTTCGATTTAACCGCGTGATTTAATTTTATAAGTAGCAGACATTGTCCATCACTGGACGGCCGTATTTCTTTCAAGTTAGTTCCTCCTTTCCTTCTTCCATTCCATCATGTTTCCTCTTATCCTCTTTCTCTACATTGTGGAGATTCACACTTAAACAGAGATCTACTAGATAGCTTCTAAAAAGAGCTAGTTGTAGAATAGAAAAAAAAATAAGATTAAATATTTTAAACATAAAAACATGGGTTAAATTATATTCTGATAACTTATTTAGTTTACAATATAAAATATTGGCCAACAAAAAGCTAGTATGCCTGACACCTTTTTGCGGGTGCTACACACGCTGACAATATCGATATTCTAAAAAAATAGTTCATTTTTCGGTAACTATAATTTTCATCGAGTTTCTAAATTAGACGAATAAGAAATACTTAAATTTATCATCGATTACTGATGATCAATAAATGTTTAAATTCCTTTAAAAATAAGGGGCACTACGATAAAAATATTGAATGAAACTTGCCCTAGTAACTGCTATAATTGCGCGAATGAACTTTAGGTATGTCTAGATCCCATTTATTATATGACTATGATGGCGCAATTAAAGGGCGCTATATCCAAGTTAATGACGTTGTCCCGGTTTAAATACGTAGTATTCGTAAACTTAATGTTGATGTATCTGACAGTAGTGATTTTATGAATTAACAAAACAAAATAAAAACATGTTAATCCCTATAAAATTTATTTTATTTTAGCGATTGCTTTTTCAAGTCATACAAAAACTTTACAAATAAATTATAAATAAATTTTATAGCGATTAACATTGTTTTCATTATTTTGTTTCGTTAATTCGTAAACTTAATTCATATATAGCGTTTATAGCGTTTTTAATAAAGTCAATGTTTATATATTGTTAACCTTTTTGAAGTCGTTTTCGCCTTGGCTATTCCGTATTTTATTTTATAAATAGAAAATTTTGTTTTTCATTCGATTTATATAAAAGCAGTTCCCCATGTGTGACGGTGTCCCTCGACGGTCCGGCCGCTATTATTTAATTTTGGATTGTACATTTATGCGTAAAATCCTAACTGCTTTGTAGACGATATCGTATTTTTAGTCGATGCAAATAGTTAAAGCTGTACTGTAATCATTGTATTAAGTCGTTTTAACGGTTTAATTTTAACGCTAGCATTAGACATTAATGCGAGGAAAATACATATATTTGTCTTTTAATGATAGCTAAATCGAACTTGGGAAAATATAATCTTTGCAGTCGAATTTTCGACCGAATTGTATAAACCGGGTTATTTTTTTTTTTTTTTTAGTTCGCCGATTTTCGGCGAGCAAGTTGAATCGGTCGAAGGGAGCATCACCTTTCTTGCATAAGATGAATTATGTCACTCCTCGAAATTGCAAACGTGCGCAAGGGTTTAATTTAACTAATGCCATGGAAAAAAAGTAAGATAAGCCGAAGCGTTATGACTAACATCGATGAAAATATTAAACGTAAAAGTTCACGTAGACCCCAAAAATAATATTAACGGTAAGTTTACAAGCACGAACACCTTCAGGAGCACTTGTGTAACACTCATAAAATCATCGTGAGGTGTGAACCTCTATTTTATATATACATACATACATACATATATACATGTATGTATACACCATTCTTGACACAAGCAGAAATAGACATATAATAAACCAAAACCAAAAAATAGTTAATTTTAGTACCCAAAGTTCCCTGCATTCTGGTATAAACAGAATTTTAACCGCTAATGGCGTTGGAATATTGTCATTCCCTTGATAAAAGACTACATGTATATATATATTATACACGCGTGCGAGTTTGTGCGCGTATATAAATAAATTTTTCTTTCTAGTTTTCGAAGGTAAACTATTCGTAGAAAGGTAAATTATTTATTAGAACTGCTCACGATAATGGCGCAACCTCGCTTCCTCGGCACGAAGTTAATATTTTGACTGTACTTAACGACACGTTCGTTTTTTCATTTACTCGTCTTCCTTTTCTATTCTACTCGTTAACATTATCGTCTGTCTAACTTAGTTCCATACTTCGGGGATGGATGGTCTGTAAAGTGAATTTTATACGGAAGTCGATGTGTATATACGTTAGGGTAGATAACGTGATATCTGGCAATATGTTATACTAAAATATATGCCCTCTTAGGGGGCTTCGAATTCCACCAACAGTTGGTTTATTTGTAGACGATGCTTACTATGTAATGTTGGCACGATTAACACGACACACGTATATAATCGCCTCTTATAGTATGTACGTGTGCGTAAACTGTAATGTCCATAATTACAATTCGACCGTGTTGAAAGTTTTTGATTAAAGTGAAGGTAAAAAAAAAAAACTCCAAAAATTTTTTAAGAACTATAAACAATCAAGTTGTTTTAATTATATCTTCTTACCTACCGCTCATTATAATCTAGTGATCAACAAGGACGATTATTTGTATGATAACAATTACAAACAGGTTGTACAGTGGAAAAATACATTAGGACGTTCCGGTTATATGAGACCAATATACCAGAAATTTTAAAGTTTCTTCATCCGTATCGTAATATAATTAATCCGCATCAAAGGTGTCAAATAGGTCACACTTGAATAAATGTTTGTTATTCTGCACCAAACTATTTCATCCGCCCATTTGTTTAAGTTGTATTTGGTTAAGGTGTGCCAGTGAGAAAAGTTTTAATCATTTATTCTACAGTAAAACAGTTCTGAGTTCTGCAAGATTTTTGTCTCTCGGACTTTGCCGAGTTCCTAAAAGGCTACGTCTTGATTTTAATCTTCCGTTAGCGAGTCTTGTATAGTTATGTAGCGAGTGGCATTCGTTATGTTTTTTGTCCGCTACACTGCGTCTGATGTGACGTGATGTAATGCGATTGTATTCGTACGACTTGTGTAGCGGTGTTGTCTTTGAACGGCCTGTAATTATTTTATATGTTTCGATCGGAGCAACATTTACTTCTTTGTACGAACTCTCCCGCTGAATAGCAAGTTCGCAGTACGTATTTTCATTTTTGTTTCTTCACAGAGTCTTCTAAATGTTAATACCCTGTCTAACGTAACTCCTAAATACTTAAGGTTGTCGATGGTGGCTGAGCTTCTTATCGTTCCGTGTGATTTACAGTTGACGTTTTGCCACGCGATTACGGATGTGATAGGTTTATGTCTGAGTTTTTATTAAATTCGGTTTTAATCGGTTAGCAAATATTTATGGAGATCTTTCATCGTATCATTGAAGGTTTGTTCTACAGCCTACAATGTGTTATTTTGTACTATGAAGACAAGATCATCCGCAAAAGTAAAATGCTCTGTAGTTTTACCATTTGGTCGATCATTGGTATATATATTTCACGGTGTGAGAGCCAATACGCTACCCTGAGGAAAACCCTATTGTTTGTTACAAGCCTAGAATGAAGAAAACGTATAAATTATTTCCTCAACGTTATCCGCTCTTAGTTGTAGTTGTGTTCGAGACTATAAATGGAAATATTTCCGGTCAACAGAGTAAAAAAAAAATCCACTCTGATTAGTCAATTATTGCGTCCGTTTTATAATTATTTGACCGAATGTGCTTAGAGATTTCTACTATTGTATGTTAAATCACGGGTGGTGTGTTGACACAGCTAGTCTGCTGGCTGTACCTCACAGAAAGCAGGTCATTTTTTGTAAATCTGCGATTAGTCATGGTGCTGAGACTAGTCCAGCAAGTAGCGAATTAAAATGAACGCGGATAAATCAACTCGCACCGTATTTATAAATAGACTAATCGTATGTACAATATGAAAAATGGTCAGAATACAAATTTCAAAATTACAAACATTATACAACAAAAGAAAATAATAGAACTGAATATACCAACTTAATTCGCAAATAAAATCAATAGACAATTCATCATTGGATTCCTACCGCTCGTTATCTATGCTAGATATCACTACAAACTTTGAGCTAGGGATAGATTTCAGATGCCGATATTAATATATATATATATATATATATATATATATATATATATATATATATATATATATATATATATATATATGTCATCATAATTATCGCGTTGTTCGTTGTGAACTATTGTGATCAGTCCATTGTACGTTATTTATATGTACATATAAAATGGAGGAGTAATCAAGGCACTTAATTTTGAGGGTGCATGTGATGTTATATGAAGTGGTATGTCACTATCTTGTTTATGATAATTGAAGTTTTATGATGCACTTTTAAACTTTCGCAGTTGATATCCCCATGTGTTCGTGATTTTTTCGCTGTAAACCATGTCATTTTATTCATTACGTGACATTTCGAAAACACTTATAGGTTTTCATTTTCAAACTGAAAGCGGTTATGAATGTGTAGAACTTACGCTAAGAAGAATTAAATTCAACTACCGGTCTTTGCGCTTTAAGTGGGTTAGAGAAGTTAAAGTAAAAACAATCGCTAGTTTAGTAAACAAGTCCAGTGCTTTACGACACAATTGCGACACAATCTATAGTCATAATGAATACAATATCTTAGTGATAGAAATAATTAATACAATTTATATATTCACGTACATTCCATCCGACATATTATCAACAGTTTTTTTTTGTCATTATCATCGCGTTTGGTTGTAAATGGAGTTTGAAGCGTTATAAAACTTAGTTGGATTCTCGACTTTAAAACTATAACGTGTATTTTATTAATAAATATATTCATTCGAATAGTAAACCATATCGTAGGATAATTATGATAAAAACATCCATAAATGGATTTAACCACACAGCAGGGCACTTGTTTATCATAAAATCTGGACAACATTAAGTGTCTATATTGCGTACTTCTAATAAGCGTAAGCGTATAAACCTTTACACATTCGTGCTTTCGGTTTGAAAATGAAAACTTAAAAACGTCACGTAATAAAAAGTTGACATGGTTTACACCGAAAAACATCGTGAAGATAGTTTTCTGACGATGGGAAATTTTAATCGCACGAATATTATTTCTTATTTGAAACATTTATTTAATTAGCATAGCTCCAATCAGAAAACCTGGAAATATCGAATTATATGGAACAGCGTCGTGTAATAGCAATATATCGAGAATACAGCGACAACAATCGAAAATACTTCGTATCATCCGCGCTAAAACTAATTTAACCCGCTGTAATGATCTAAATATATGTCGATGAAATTTATATAAACCGGTATGAAAAATTTCTCGATAAATTACAATTTAATATTAACCCGATGCATTTATCTATATGATAATCGTACGAGACGATTAAAAAAAAGGAGATGGTACGGAGATGAGCTCTTCCGATAGCTTTAAAAAGATATAGTTCAAATTATAGGAGTAATAAACGAATTTAATAATTCGTAATATCGATTAAAAGTTGAATAATAAACTTATGCGATGCTATATAGTAAATGACCGAAACTTGAAACTGTCACTGAGAATCTAATTGTCTCACCGGAGACGTTATAGATTAATCGCATTTTTATTACTTTATTCATCACTATCGATACAACTGATCTAGAACTGACCTGTCTAACCTGTCATCTACCAGATGTAATGAATGTGAAAAAAAAACAATTATTTTAAAAGGAGTCGGTCCAGCGACATAACTCCCAAGTTATGAATGATGACAGCCCGAAAGCATTATCTGAAGTCGGTAATACGTTTTCCCTTTAGCCTTCTAATCGCCGATTGAACTTGCAAACTTATTGCCAGCGGATTTTCGTGAGTTTCCAATCTCGCCAGGTAATCGCGAGCAGCTCGTTTGATTACACATATTGTATCTGAAGATATTTATGCAATAGTGACGTACAATGGAGCATATCCTTCGTAGTATCTTATTATGGTACCGCTGTATTTTTTGAATGTTGCTCTTAGAGGAACATCCCCATAGTTCGCACCCATATAGCCAGACTGGTTTAAGTACCGCATTGTATAATAAAAGTTTATTTTTAATATCTAGTTGCGATCTGGAATAACCACTTTAATTTTGCCCTCTCGATATGATGACCATGTTAAAGACTGATCAAGATGGATGTATCTAACAGAAGAATGTTGAGGTATTCAAAAAAAAATTCTTATTTGTACATTAGGAATTTTTATCAACTCCGCACGTTTGTTAGAAATTTACTGAACGTTTATCATTTCGTGTTACTAACGAGAATTGTTCAATTTATACTTTTTTTTTTTTTTATTTCGGGGCCGTATTAATTTATTCGACCATCTCGGTTGGAGAGAACTTGCGCAATTTCGGCGTGAGACTAAATTTATTATTTATATTTCACGCGTAAACAATTTTAATGAGTTTTTGGATTATTATTATTATTATTTTATTTAAGTTGTACGTTTGGTTGCGATTTATTTTGTAGTAGCCACTTTGAATTAAGTATTTTTTTTGTTTGTTTTTTTTGTATTTCAGCTGTAACTTTTAGTTCTGATTTACGATTACCTATTTAGAATTACATATTTACAATGTATCCGTCGTGTGTGTATATGTATTATACATTTTCATGTAGATTTTTTTTTCATTTTTTGATTTTTCACGAAAAAGTGAATAATTATACACAACTTGCTTCGTACTTGTATCGTTTCTCTTTTCAAGTTTTTTTTCCTTTTTTATTTATGATTATAATTATTATTGGTATTAGTATTACGAGTTAGTGGTAGTAATAACGATGTAGAGCGGTAAGAATAGTAGCGTCGTTATTACTATAGACTCTCGGACGGTTTTTTTTAAAAGTAAGATTACTCTGAAAATGGAATTTTATTTATTGTTTTTACTCACGCTCATTTTTTGTCACTCTCGCTAAAAACGACCATTATGCTCGTGTATAATATAATCGTGTAAAAGGTAAATACGAATTTTTGTACCGTCGGAGAGTTGGAATTATTCGGGGGGAGTTAATTTATTCATTATAAAAACCAGCTCGCTTTTCTACTAAAAGCTAGAACCGAGTTCCTTCTCATTTTCCGCAATTAACTAATAGGATCGTTAAAAACTATTTAACGGCGGGAGATAATTTGTTTTTTTTTTTAATTTAGATCAATTTATCGCTTAAAAATTGCCAATAGCTAATTTGCATTTTTTTTTTATGAATTCCGTTGTTGGCAATCAAAACTTTCTTTCTCTGGCTTCTTGCGTTAGTTTTTGCATCGACCGTGTATTCTCGTCCATTAATTTAACGCCATCCAACCAGCATGTTTTTCATCTCCCTCGGACTTCTTATCTACTTGTTCTCGGCTAATTAGTGGCGGTAGTTTATATTTAACTTTTCTAATATACACGGAAGGCACCTGGTGATGGAAAAGATCAAATTGATTTTTATCTTAATAAATCATTGATAATATACGATCAAACGAGCTTCAACGTGCCCGATATTAGTTCCGATCGCAAAGTAATTAAGAACATTTTTTTTTTAAATTATTATTTTAAATAAAGATACTTAACCTACTGAAGTTAAATAAGCATAAAATTTAGTAAAATGTAGCTTAGTAACAAGATATCATCGTGTTAGCCAGAGCTTACTGGTCGAAGTCAGTAGTGCATTGACCATCCGGAAAATAAACGAAATATTGCATTACATCTAAGCGTCAACGCGTTTCGATGTGGTAGTTAATAATTCGGCGCTGATTAGATCGAACCAAGGGGGTAGTTTTTTTTCTTTTCATCTTTTCGAGGCGATGTAGATTTGATTTTTTTTTTTAAACATATATTTGGGGATTTAAGCTCTCTCTACAATGTCAACTAATATTGGGAAAAGTTAGTAGAAAAAACAAAAGGGCACACACCATTGTTCTCGACCAGTTAGGAATACTGACTGTGTTGAGGCGTATCGACAGTCACAAATAGAATGTCCTGGATGACTAAAGTGTCGATTTCATAATATCGTGGTGCGCCCTCTAGAGAGCCGAAGAAAGACGAACAATAAGTAACATTTATTTCAACGATCTTGACTTATACGATGGGTTTTGAGGTCCTGTTGTAATAGGCGGCTAATATTTTAAGGCAATATCATTTTATAACGGCAGTAGTGCGCCTTTTAAATTATAAACAAACGAAATGCTCGAGAGATGTTTCTTCGTTATCTAGGTGACCTATCAACCGCACACTAAATATTGCATTATTCAAAGACTACATTTTCATTTTCTTTATATTTTGTAGCGTGAATTGATCTATTCTCGTCTTGAGCGAGTTAGAAACGATATCTTTCGCTGAACTCTCTATTGAGTATCTTTTATTTGACGCAATATTATCCCGTATTAATTTACGTTTAATAAATTTTAAATTATAAAATTTGTATTTTTCCTATATAGCTTAATTTATTATTAATTTTGTCTTCGAAATCTTTTAAATTTTTATATCGATTAATTTTGATATTTTTATATACAATTTTCATTTTATTTTTTATTTATTTTTTATTCTCCAGCAGTTTTATACAGGCTATAGTTTAAGTGAGATCATGTATATAAAAACGTAACACGCCGGGGAATATTTATTCGTTGTATAAAGAAGTGTGCGATGAGAAAATCAAAAACGTTTAATAGGAATGACAGGCTCCGTTTGGTTCATTAAATACTTGCAGGGACCACCCTATTTGTTTCTGATGCGATTTAAATTACACCATGTTTTTCTGTTGACATAAAATCCTGACACCCTGCTGGTCAGGTTGGAAATTAGTTTTCCGTTTGTTGGAGTTTTAATGGAAATTAAAAAAAAACCAACATAAATATGTAATTTATTAACTTCGACGACAAAATTTTGCTTGATTTAAGATTTAATAATTTTTTTTTTAAAATTATAAACAGAAATTTTTTCATTTTTCCCGTCATTTGGTGTAATAGTTTTTACATTGCTGATTTGTCTATTGCGTTGTTTACCACATTCTCTATCGGTTTACTTTATAAATAACAGTTAATATCGAAGTATTTCCTTTTTATATTTGTTTTTCTTTATATTTTTTATAAATCGTATATATTTTTATATTTTATTTCTTTTATTACTTCCAATTTTGTACTCTATTCGATGGAGTGTCATTTTACTTCGGACCACTGAAAAAGACGCGAAGTCTCGTTTTGATTATTATATCGTTAACCGATTTAAAAATTTACTCTTTCCTTTTAACTGCGCTATAACTTCGAAATTCCCGAACGAAATTTTTTTCAACGATTACTTCTCCTGGACTACCTTTCGTTCTTTACGAAGTAAATGAAACATTAACGCGCTTTTGTGCTAACTAGAGCTCTAACCGCGCACAATTACCGCACGAACGTAATTGCCTCAGTCTCGAACACGATACAAAACAACATTTGGTGAGAACAAAGCAAAGATACCTATATATATATATATATTACCTATATATATATATATATACATATACACATATATATATATATATATATATATATATATATATATATATATATATATATATCGGGAAGAAAAACCATATTAAAGAGAATTTTATATTAGAAAAATTATTTATTATTTATAAAATTGCGCGATCGTTACATTATAAAAAAAATATTATCCCTGCTCTAATCCGGAGTTTAATCGTCCGTACGATATTAATACGCTTATATATATTCGTTGTATATAAAATTGGGCGTGCGATATATGTAAGATTTCTCTATAATTAATTAATTTCCGTGTCCGGATATTTTATGCTTCGGCCCAATACGTATCGACGTAGACCGCTTTATCGTTTGCTGCAATTAAATCTTCTGTATCACATCTCTAATCCATCATTGAACACTGGAGGCAATATGGTCAAAGGTTTGTGTTTCCCCGCAAGTTGCACTTATCGTTTTCTGCTATGCCCCAATTTTTGAGTGTTACATCGCGTACTTCTAGTTCTCAGTCTGTTGAACGATCGCCAGACTTTCCAAGGTAAGTTATGACCAGGTGGCAAAACGTCCTATAACTTGGCTGAACTGTTTGGTGCTGATGCGGCTTCGTTCCCCATACTAGCTGTTTCTGATTTAGGGTGAGCCAACAGCACTCGAATTGATTTAATGACGTTTCTTGATTTTAATCGACTGGGAGCATCTAATACCGATAATGTATTGGATTATACAGTAGCGACGAAAAACAAATAAAAATAGTTAAAATCGATACTTTTTTATATATATAAAAAAAGGATCTATATATAAGTATTTTAACTATTTTTTTCTCGTTAATTTAGCTACAAATTATATAATAGTAAATGTATAAATTAGAGCAAACGGTAATCGGTATAAACGAGTGAAAAATAAATTATCATCTAGAAAAATTTTTTAAACGCTGGAAAATCTAATAACTATAACAGCGCGCACAAATAAAATACTACAATAGACATAATTTTTACTCGTTTATTTATTCCGAAGATTTTTTGTAACGTTTTATGTGTTAGAGACATGGATTTATACAAAACTATTTCCGAAATACTCCGTGGGACCGGTGAAGTAGCAAATCGGCAAGTGCTAGTACGCATGAAGAAATATAAAAATAAAAAAGATAACGCAGTCTGAACAATATGAATGAGGTAAAAGTATCCGGTCCATTTTATGCGCAGACTAAAATACCACATACTGCAAACCGTAATGGTAGGTTTGACAGAACGCGGGGTTGGTCGCAGACGAATATGTCGGTTATCAAATATACACGGTAGTAGATGAATTTCGATACAACAGATGATTTGCTTCGTTTAGTTCGAGATCGAAATTTATTGAAAAAAGCTACGCAATAGACGCCAATCTCCGATCACCGGGGAAGGCGCCAAAAATTGAAGAAACGTGTACGTTGTTAGTTTTTAAATTTGACAACGTCTTAGAAATTTTTGTCTTTTTGATTTAAAAAAAAAAACTGTTTCTTGTTTATTTAGTTTAAAAACGATCCCAAAAAGTTAAAAAGAAGTAGTTACGGACGCGCAAAAAATATATTAATTACACTTACGAATGACAATGAAAGTAACAAAAATATGTTTTTTTTTTTTTAGATCAACAGGATAACGTAGACGTCCTGCTGAAAGGAATTTTCTCTTCAACTACAAAAGTTACAGACTGCGACTTATATTAATTTTTAAATTCCCCAACGATAACCATGCATGGGGGACCGGGCACCAGTCGTGATTTTATTGTTACCTCCAGTACAATAGCTGGAAGAGTAATTTTTACACTTTAGTTTCAAAGAGAAAATAGAACTTCATAGTTTTATTTGAATGTGTATTTTTGAATATATTAAAATTTTAGACGACGACCCAACAAAAGAAATCAAAATATCCGTTAAGGTCACGTCCGTAAGTTTTATATGAAGGCGTACTTCTAAAGTATCGGGTATTTTTCTTTTGAAGTTATCGTTGTTAGAAAACTTTGAATGTCATCAAAATTTGTAATACATTACAATATAATATGTGTGTGTGTGTGTGTGTGTATATATGTATACATATATACGTATGATTAAAATGATTCTAATTTATATGGTACGTTCCAAACTTATTTTTTATAATGTACACGAATGGGGAAACTAATGTTTACAGTGTTCAGCGGTAATTTGTTACGTGCGATGTCGGTTAATCAATCAGCTCGTATCGCAGTAGTTTCTCGTCTACCTCTTTACTTCATCAAATTTTGTTACAACGCTCTAAAACGGTAAATTTATTTACGAAATATACACGGGAGTTTGTTGAAAGATATTTTAAATTGACAATCGTTTTAGCCTTTGAATGAAGTTGTATTGAATTAAATAAAAGGTGTATTATTTTTACCCGACTTACGCTTCTGGTGTATCTGATGCAAATTTATAATATACTAGCTGTACCCTGCCACGCTTCGCTGTGGCACATTGTGATTGAATGGTTGCGAAATGAGAAATAAAACAAAGAATACATGTCATATAAGTTTAATTTTGCAATATTTGTGGATATACAATATTTTTTGTTTTGAAATAAGAAATAAAACAAAGAATACATGTCATATAAGTTTAATTTTGCAATACTTGTAGATATACAATATTTTTTGTTGACTATCTGGTTTGCCGACTCGGGAACACGCAACATACAGTTGTCCATGTGAAAAGCAATCCGCATTTAAATCTAAACCACACTTATTGATTGTGATTGCAAATGCCAATCGAATTGGGAATTGCAATCTTTTAAATTGAAATGGTGTATCGGTCGGGATCATGGGTATTCGAGAAATGAGGACATCTTCAACTTTGAAAGGCCCCGTTAAAATCGTTGCTTCCAATACGTTATTCGTCAATTTCATAACTGCAAGTCGCGTGCCGTTGCAGAGTTTTGGCTGATTAATATTCTGCAAGAGGATAATTGGCACACCTATTTTCAATTTAAGTATGTGTGGTGGTATTCCTGGCAGATCAAGTGAGTTTAAAAATTCCGTTGGATAATTAACTACTTCATCTGCTTCCACAACGGTGTCTATGGACTTGATCAAGAGCTTCAAGCGATTTTTTATGTGCCATCGTGCATTCATCCCAAACAATTATAGTCGAAAACAAATTCGTTATAAATATATATATATATATATATATATATATATATATATATATATATATATATATAACGATATAGATATATAATTAACATCGGCCCGTGCTAAATGCATTGTACAATAGACCGACCGAAAATCGCCGGCAGAATTTTTAAAAATCCAGAATGAAATTTTCAACTCGCGATTTCTCGTTACCGGTTAATTTTTAAAACATTTAAATTGTTACATAAACGATAGATCTCGACGTCTACTTTTTTTTAAGTCCAACCCGAACCCTCTACGTATAATAACACCGGAATACCACGGTTAGACGCGTATTTTAATCCTTCATAACTTTCGTTAAAACAATTTTTCCAAATTTCGAATCGTTCGCGAATTATCGCGAAAAAATCGATGTTTTAAAAATATATATATATTAATATGTATATATATAGCTCTATCCATCGGATGGATAAATAGTACTTATAATTTTTGCCGCTACGGCGCGCGAGCGCTAGTGGTATATCGAATATATATATATATATATATATATACACGTATAGAACGATATATAGATATACAATTAACATTGCCCATGCTAAATGCATTGTAGTATCGGCCGACTGAAAATCGCCGGCAGAATTTTTAAAAATCGAAAATGAAATTTTCAACTCGCGATTTCTCGTTACCTGTTGAGTTTTAAAACATTTACGTAATTACATAAACGATAGATCTCGACGTCTACTTTCTTTTAAACCCAACCCGAACTTTCCATCTATCATAGGGGCCGTAAAAAGGGCCCAAACCTCCAAAACCCTATTAACCCAATTTTCTCAGCGAGTATTCGATATAAAAATACACGACTACCGTCGTTAGACGCGTATTTTAATGACAGATAACTTTCGCTCGAACAATTTTTCGAAATTTCAAATCGTTCGCGAATTATAGCGAAAAAATCGAACTTTTAAAAAAATCGACATTTTGAAATTTTCGAGTCGGGTTTTAAATTATTCGCGGTTTTTTCACTTTATCCTATAGACCTTGTATAGTAATGACTATTTGTAAAGTCGGAATCGTTTAAAAATTTTTACGACGCGCGCTTGCCTGGCTTTAGTTCAGACGGCTTAAAGTATATGCCGCCATATACGAATTCGAATAACTTCGCGAATTTTTAATCGATTTATGACAAAAATTAGATAAAAAAAATCCTTGATGCGGATTATATATCATGCTAAAATTTCAGCTCGATCGGTGCAGAACTTTTTGAGTTTTTGAAGCGTACACAAACCAACATAACATTTTCATATATATATAGATTATATATATATATATATATATATATATATATATATATATATATAATATATTTATAGGGCGATTCAGAGAAGACGGACGGTTTTTTTGTTTTTTGGATAACTTCAAAAATTATTCGATCAAAGTTTTTGAACGAAATTTTATTTAAAAAAAGGAAAACGAAAGATTAGCTTACAATCATTCGCGGAACACAATATCGTTCAGATGGCCGCCATTTGCAATAATACGTTTGTTCAGTCTTTAAACAATTTCCAAAGACTTTTCCGAGCATAGGTCGCTGAATTTGTTAAATTTCTTTAGAAATCCGAGTTTTCAGGTCTTCCGCATTTCATGGACGTGTTTCGTAAACTCGGCTCTTTAGGTATCCCACAAGAAATTGCGTACCTTTGAATTCATTCTGAAATTCTCTTCTCACTGTCGTGGTCGATTCACGTCGAAAATAACGTTCCACGTAAAATACGCGCTCCATCTCATTATAGAATACTATGATAACTGAAACTGGATGAAAACGGATCTCTCGTGTGTACCCTAAATGTGAAGCATGCGGTTTTGCGTTGTAGCAGTATTACCAACTGCGCTATTCAAAAAATGAAACCGTCCGACTTCTCGGGGTCATATATATATATGTATATGTATATATACTTAATGATTTAATAAACATAAGCTTTACAGAGTGATTGTCAAAATGGCATCTCGTGTAATTTTATTTACATATTTTTTTTTTTACTGAAAATATGTTGGATTTATTCGTTTTCGTTCTAAATTTTTTTGGAGGGGAGAAATTTTATTCTTTTATTTTTTTCAATTAGTTCCCAATCCGAAATTACTCGGTAGTGGGACGAATTTATTTGATAGAAAATGTTTTATAAAGGAGCAAGGTGTCTGTGTGAAAATAAATATGAATTGATTAATAAAAAGAAAAAGTTACTAACAAGCCTGAACCTATAGGATCTGAACCTGGAATGACCAGTCAAAAACCTGCGCACTGTAGAAGTTGGTACCAAACTTCGGCATTTTTAATCGTGTTAATATATCTTGCCGAAGGCGCAAGTCTTTCTACCAGTAATAGTTTTGTCCCATCTGCCTTTCCACTTTGCAAATAACAAAGAAATAATATGTTTTTAAAATTTGCATTTTTCATTAGTTGCACCGATATATTCTGAAGTAGGTTAGAATGTTTCAACGCTGCATTACTCCTCCCAAATAGTCTGTGTTCACCCATAAGAACCCTACCCACAAGAAATAAATCCAGACCACAGATGACACAAACAGCAGCGGTTGGAATAGTCCGGTACAAACAAGCTATTCGAAGCAAAAATTTCTTTTGAGGAAATATCCAGCGGATCAGAGTGCCTACCTAGTCTTTTCAGGTACCTAGAGTTGTATTTTCGTATTTCATCTTTGACCTCTTTTATCTTCAGATCTCTGCGAAGATGATCATTTCGAATGTACCAGCGTTAAATAGGGAACTCAGCACCTTAAATTAGAATCGCTGAATACTTTTAATTCTCGAACTGTAAGCTCCTCCCCATAATTATAGTCCGTAAGGAAAACTGTGTTATCCGCAAATGCCGCTACCTTAACATCTTCCTGAAGCGGCATGTCGTGGTTGTATATGAGGTAATGAAGCGGGGATTTCTTTGGAACACCTGTATAAATGGAGTAAAGTACGATATTTCTTCTCCACGTTTTATTTGAAAATACTTAGATACGACTGAAAGAAATGGGAATCGTGTACGTTAATGTGCGTTTAATGTTGAGTAGGTAATCAGCGTGCCATATCAAACGCCTGGCTGATGTCTATAGGGACTGCCGAACAAAAGTTGCGATTTTGAAAATAGTCGATGATGTATTTCTGGACACGGTGTATCATCGACGGAATGCAAAGATAATCAGATATAACAGTTTCTTTTTAAAGTGTAATCTATCCAATTGGCTTTTCTTTTCTCGATTATTGTTAATATTTTTAGTTTTCCCCCGGTTCTTCCGTAATAAACATAAATGCATATTTCTATACGAAATATGTTATACACGTAGCAGGTAATATGTACACGCGTGCGAAGATAGACGTATGTAAAACGTGCATCGCATTTAACTAGTCGAACGTGAAAGAGCACTATTCAACCATCCATAATTTTTATCATCGTAGGTTCTTCAAAAATAAGGTATAGAATATTTAGTCTATATACGAACGCATGAAAAATGATGAAAGATAAAATGAAAAGAAATATATTTATATATACGTAATAAACGTAAAATGGGGGAAAAAAATGCAAAACAGGAAAATATAAGTCTAAAATATTTTTTTTTTTTTTTCTAAATATACAGAAAGAAATGATATAAACCAAACAGCAAAAATTGAATGCCTACGCGGACCCTTTATTTTCTCTGAGATCATCGTAGTCGAACATTTTGATTCCATACTCAAGTTTATATATGTTACAAATGTGTTATACAATGTACATATAAAATATATAGGTACGTATGCGTATATATATATATATATATATATATATATATATATATATATATATATATATATATATTACATTTTATATTGCGTATGCAAGTTTATATATCCTGTATTATGAAGTTTATTTTTCATTTGGTGTTTCATCAAAGGAAATTCAAAATAGATTTGCCATTCCTATTTTAGCTTGTAAACGATATGTATGTAAAAAAACAAATCTAAAGATAAAAGAAAACCGTCTGTCTATCTGCCTATATTTTTCTCTCTCGACTGATTGAGTTTTTTCCATCAGTTTTCCGAATGGATTTTCCGGATTACTAGACAATATTTACTTTGCTGTATGTGTGATAGTCGCGTGACTCTTGCGACAATTAAGGTGCTCGTTTGTTTTCCTGTATACATCACTAGCTAGTTGCTGACGGAGTATACGCGTAAAAGTAATATTATCCAGGGGAAATTCTCGGGATTTCTTCTACAGGAAAATATATAACAGCTTCGAACGGTCATTTCTCCCACGTCCCAGAAAAATGTTGGTATATATATCTTTTTTTTTCATTCAGCCCTATAATGTGAAATAATAAACATATATATATATATATATATATATATATATATATATATATATATAGTGTATACGTTGAATAATTTAATTGCCGTTAAAAATGGTATTATTTTTATTTTATGAACTACTATCAACAATTTCATCTAATCTCTAACAAACTGAATAACTCGACGAATATATATATATCGGATCGAGCTGATAAATTCTGCTCGAGACATAGATCCGAATTGTCGCTACATATCGAGCATGAAAAATAAAAATCACATTTTTTGTATACGATGTTATCGTTTGTTTCATGCATTCGATATTATCATTAAAACGGTTTGTTTTCAAGGTTTTATTATTATTATTATTATTATTATTATTAATTGTGTGTATTATTCCGGACATTTACCTTTATATCATAAGATACGTATTATTAATTATTTATCACAAAATTGGTTGTTTCACCTGATGTTCGTTCGATTTACTTACTGTTGGTTGGCGCTATGTGTATTATTTTATGATTAGTGTCTGTGCTCTTATCACTTTGCATTTACACTCTAGGTATAATATATATTGAAGTGTTCAAAATTACTACAAAACAACCATTACCGATGTTTTGTATAGATTAAAAACCGTCCCCTAAAAATGCCGATATATTTAAAATTAATCGTCTTTTAAATACGGTTGTAGTCGTTGAACAATGACCGTAGACCCCAAACAATGTAAAAGGTGTCAGCTCAATTTATTGTAATTTACCATTGCGGCGTGTTAAATGTGCTGGTAAATATAATACAAAATCTTGCGAGAAAAGTGCAAACGAACCAGCTGAATGTTCCTTATGTGATGGTAGCCACCCAGTCAGTTATAGAGCATGTATCGTATATAAACAGTAGACTAGATTTTACAATAAAACACATACATCGAGTATGAAAACTAAGCAAAATTTTCCTCACATCAAATGATACTTCGACGAACGCACGCACAAATGATACATATATTAATCACCGGACGTATGGCAACTAAAGCAAACAAAATAAATTATGCTCAACGATCAATTCGTAGACAATTAAGCTGATCGATCAAACTACAATAGTGATATTTCATTAATGTTAAATTGATTTTGAACGAATTCAGATTATTCATACACCCATTAATCTCACTATTGACGAGAGTAATAGATAAGATATTACCTTAGATGTTAAACAATCCGACAAAGGTCACTAATCATTCAATGTTGTGGAACGCTAATGGCATTGCGCAAACAAAAAAAAAAAATACTTGGAGAATTTTTCTTAAACAAAATATCGTTTATGTGACGCTAATAATTGAAACGCACCTTATACATGAAAAAACTTCAAAATGTACGGATATTTGCATACACAGTCCACCATCCAGGTGGCACTTAATCATGGTGGTTGAAGTGTTATGGTTAAAAACACCTTCAACCGATATAAACATTTTGCATAGCGGTTAATATCAAAACCTTTGTAAACGACCCTACACAATCGCTGCAATTTATCGACACACGGAATTTCAGATACCACAGACTGAGTACAACTCCGTTTTTAAAGCGTTAGGAAATAAATTTGTATACGGCGGTGATTATAATGTCAAATGTAGCTCATGGGGATCGACAAACCAATCTGGAAGAAAACTTGATAAAGTTATTTGAGACAACTCACTCGCTATTCTCTCGAGAAGAACTTCTGCATACTGGCCAAACCAAGGAAATTGACTCCGGGATGTAGTAGACTTTTATATAATACGAGGACTACAAACATCTAATGTTAAATGTAAAACGCCTAGTGGCTTATCATCAGACCATGTTCCGGTCATTGCAGTCTTAGATGTGCATAGTAAACGAACAGACATTCACAGGGACTGGTAAATAGAACTAAAGATTGGATATACTTTCTCTACTATGATCGAAAATAACATAAATCTTAAAATATAATTAAAAAATGAAAACGACATCGAATCTGCGGTTAAAGATTTAAGTAACCTTATAGAATATTCTTGTGCTAACGCAACAAACTATTAGTCGAACAACTCGTAAAAAAACGCATGTCTTCCGCTCGATATAAGAAGATTAATTAAAACATCTCGGACAGCCCAGGAAAAACTGCCAGCACCTTCGATATCCGTCCTTAAAGATAATTTATACGAAGCTGCAAACCGAATTAAAAAATAAAATAAACGAATATAAAAATTTCAAATCCCGTTTACAGTAGTTGAACGGAAATAACAGATCACTGTGGTATACGGCAACTTACAAGAAAATAAAAAGTCTATTGTCTATGAGCAGTCTGTCAAATACCTGTAGGTAATGTTTGACCATAAAATGTCATGGAATGAAGAGACCAGATTTTTGTTACAAAAGTGCAACAAAAGACTTAATGTAGAACGAGCCATTACCGGAATGAAGTGGGGTGCCCATCCAGTAGTAGGTCTTCAGATCTATAAAGTACTCATCACATCCCATATAGATTATATCGCGCCGTTCATTACTTTTAATAAAACACAGATAAAAAAATTACAGCTCATGCAGAATGCTGCCCTTCTCTTATGTTTAGGCGCCATGCGCTCCACTCCCATTAATATCTTACAGGCAGAAGCCTTCCTTTTTGTTAAGACAGAATTTGGGATATAAGTCCAGTGACTTAACCGGATAAATATATTTAGATAACTTGCTTCCACATTTATGCGATTATGTAAACAATCCTTGTGTTTTTGAGTAAATTCCTTAATGACTTCGTTAACGATAGCCACCTAGAAGTCTAAATGAATATCGTGAATATCGGCATTTATCATTGCACGTAACATTATATTTTGAAGCCGATGTATCTTGATTGGAACGCACAATACAGCCCCATAAGGCAGTTGCATACGTCCAAATCGGTTTAATGATTTATTTGTATAATAATAGTTTGCAAGATATATCCAATTTTATATCCGAAAAATTTTACCTTAGAGTCAGGCAGCGTTAGCCTCACATAATCAACAAACAACTTACTCATATGTACAAAGCACGCATTAATAAACATTGCCTTGGTAAACATTTACCCCACTCATTCATAGTCGTAACAAACTGCACGAGATAAGTTTAGTACAGACGTCTTTAGATCCCTTCTATAAGACTTCCTTCCAGATACTACAGTTTAGATTAATTGTAGACACTAGTTTTTTCAATACATCGAAGAGTCTCCCAAACGGCGTTAACAATTCCATTGTCGAGTCAGTATTGGAGAAGGAATACAACGCTTATGAAATGATTTACACCAATGGCTCTGTTGATCATTCTAAAAAGAGATATACAGCGGCATTTTTTTACCACAGTAGAAATATCTTTAAGTTGTTCCGCATACCATATGCAAGCTCATAATTTTTTATGGAAATGTATACTATATAAGAGGATGTTTCTTTTATTAGATTATATAAGAAAAAGAAGTATCCTAATACTCACAACGGCTATTCTACTCTGTTATATCTTCAACGCAATATTAAGTAAGGTACGGAAGAAATCAGTTGTAATCATGTTTTACCTAAATCTGGCAAATCTAAAACATCTGTTTCATCGTGTCGACCGATCAGCTCACTTTTTTTGCATTCTAAAGTACTCGAAAAACTAATTTTAAATCGCCTATATTCTGCAATTACGTGCAACACAGGTGGCAAAATAATACCAGACCATCAGTTTAGCTTCCGCGCTGATCATTTCAGTATACACCAATGCCACCGATTGGTCGACGCAATCTCGTCAACTTTGGAGAATTGGATAAAGGAGAGGTGAGTTCAGCTGTCTTCCTTGACGTCGCGCATGCGTTTGACAAAGTTTGGCATCCAAGATTGCTCTATAAACTCCGAAAATGCATACATCCGGATTTATACATATTCTTTAAAATCATAGTCGAAAGAACATCGTTAGAATTAAACATTCTTTCTCGAAAGAGCGAAAAATTTGTCTTCGGTGCCACAAGGCAGCCTACTAGAACCGCTATTATACTCCATCTATACCAGCGACTGACCAACTTCAAACTTAACTACTTTTGCCGACAATATTGCCATCCTTGCGTCTAATCCAAATCCAAACTACACAAAACGCGGCTGTTCAAAACCGCATAAACTAAGTGAGCGCAGCGTTGGCGCATATCGTTTAACCTAGTAAAATGCCAATACATCACATTTACCAATCGGCAAGTAACGTGTTCAAAGTTAAAAATCAATTCCACAGACAGACTCAGTACGTTAAAACTGTGATTACTCGTGTCAGATTGTTGCACTCGTTGCTGGAGGAAAATCAGGTTCAAACTTAAATGTCAAAGGGATTTATATTTAACAATCATTGCGCCGACGTGAAAGTATATCGAGTTATGGTACCACATGTAAAAGTAATCTATTAAATATATTCATTCAATCTTTACCAAATTTTCGAAGACTTTTTCGAGCATAGGTTGCTAAATTTTGGAATCTACTGTAATTCAGATTGCGGTACTTTATTAATTCGGTGGATGTCCTGTCCCCCTGGGCCCCACCCTTATGTTCGCTCCTGGTTGTCTCGGCACTAGAGAAGCAATTTTTTTGTCTTAATACATTGGTACAGACGATCAACAACAGGATATATACATGTGTTTCATTGATGTTCGGAAAACGTTCGGTAGTATTAAACACGATTCATTGATGAAAAGTGTCTGCAGAATACGGGAGCTCCTCGAGAAACCATTTTTTCGAAAGCTCTTCAAGATGTACAGGCTGGTATTAAAGTAAACGAACGGATAATAAACAATATCCGATACGCGGACAATACCGTATTAATTGCTAGAAATTTTCATGACCTGCAGACAATTATAAATGTGGTGAACGCACATGACAGAGAAGGTGGATTAAAAATAAAGATGGACAAAACAATGTTGCTTGTTGGTACCTGTGTCACAATGTACATTGATGAAAATGCCATAGAACGAGTTTCAAACATCTCGGAACTTTAATTAACGAAAAAAGAAATCTGTATATATAGAAATAGGGTTGAACAAGCGAGACAGGCTTTCACGAAGTATAAACAGTTACTCAGGATAAGCATCTATTTTCTGCATTCGATATTTCAGTTATCACGACATAACGAGAAGGAGCGCTCGTTTTGCGTGGAATGTTATTTTCGGTGTGAATCGATCACGACAGTGCACAGACAGTTTCGAAAAGAATTCAAAGTTACGTAGTGTAAACCTGTACCATCTGGCAATTCAATTTTAAGGTAGATTGAAAGCTTTCGACAGGCAGCTTCTCCAACCCGGATAAAAAAAAACGTCCTGGATAAAAACGTAGATCGAGTTCGGCTCGTCGTCATGATGCTGATTCTTTAAAATTGTTGAGAGAATCTGTTCGCCGTATAAAGACTTGAAATTTCATCCTTATAAACTAGTAATAACTGAGGAATTGAAAAGTACCATACAAAACGAAAACTTTTTGCTGAAACGATGCTTCATTTTCAGTTATACGGTTTCGTAAACAAACAGAACTGCCGCTACGGGTCCGAATCTAATTCGAATTCAATCGAACAGAAGCCGTCACACAGCGAGCGAGTAACCGTCTGGGCTGGAGATGGCGAACAGTGGAGCTTTATTTATTTCACTGGTACTTTCAACGGAACGCGCTATATCGAGATGATATATTTATTTTTGCTTCCCTCACTTAATCGTCGTCGTCGTCGTCTGGGCTGGTTTCAACGAGATGATGCGACGTGTCACTATTCAAAAAAAACGCTCGCAGTACTGAAAGAAACGTTTAGTAATCGCATATTGTCGCGTCGCACTGTTTCGCTTGGCCGCCGCGCTCGCCAGACCGGTCCACATTTTTTTTTTGCGAGGATACCTCAAGAGCTGCGTTTTCGAAACACGTTCACGAGATGTGGATAACTTGAAAACTCGGATTTCTGAGGAAATTTCAAAAATTCAGCAACGTATGTTCGAAAATGTTATAAAAAGATTGAATGATATTATTGCAAACGGCGGTCGTGGGATCGATGTTTCGTTGTAAGGTAATCTTTCGTTTTCCTATTTTTAAATAAAATTTCATTCAAAAATTTTGGTCAAGTAGTATATTCAAAAAAACAACAAAACCGTCCGTCTTCTCTGGGTCACCCTATATAAAAAAGTATTAGAGGTCTTCGAAACTCGGTGTTTGAGTACACTAGAAAAAAGTAGTTGGACAAGGAAGGAAACAATAAATGGAAAACTTTAAGGGTTGTTAACTGTATACGATCACCTATTTCGATCAAAGTTCCGGACAGTTGCAATCAAAGGAACGTTGGAATGGAAACGATACACAAGAAGGTCGAGGAAGAAATACATCGTTAAAATAATAAAGTACATGCCGAGCAACAAGTTGTGCAACTTTAAAAGAAGGGCGGATTATAGAAAATTTTAATTTTAAATTTCGTTTTATCCATTACGATTGTGAATAATTACAGGTTGTGTTCCCGAATTGTTTTCCACTTCCAGCGTACTTCTCTCGTCATTACGTTTAAAGTAATAAGTAGTTTAGATTATAATTCGGGATATTTAATTTTTGATCCTCTAGCGAAACAGTCGGAAATCATAGGATTTTTATGCGCCCTCGTATATGCTCGTTTTATAAATAATTATTAAATATTAATGCGCGTTGAATGTTACCAATTTAATAAACAGGACGAGACGTAATTAATTCTCGCATCATTTTTGGTGTGGGGCGAAACGAGTTTCGTCGTGTTGGTAGAGTAAGTTAAAATTTGAATACTGACATTTAAGGAAATATCATTTTTGCTTAGGACATAATTACATCTTAACCTTCTCGGCTGGCCACGTAGCGGTGCTGTGCACGAAATGAAAATGTCGTCAAATCGAGAAGATTAAGATTTCACGATGATGTCTAAAATCATTCGAGCGCATGGCATAACGTTACCAACCGCTGTCGGGTAAACTGAAATAGGTAAAATATAATAGTGGTAAATGCGCTTCAGTACACGCAATAAATATATATACATATAAATATATATATATATATATATATATATATATATATATATATATATACTTGTATGTATATATAAACATACACAAACCGTCATAAATGCACGTTTACAAAATTCGAAATCCATTAACTTTTACTTTAATTGAGCCGACGACTCCTCTGCAACGTCTATAACCGTCGACTGTTAATATACCCTCACAAAATTTTGGTCGACTGAGCTTTCAAAAATATTGTCACTTCCTCGATTACTAAGATTAGTTAGTATTAGTGTGTGTGCGTGTGTGTATGTGACCACGTAGCAAATTCGTTGAAGAAAGCAGTGGCGCCATTTTCAAATAACACGATGATGATACTTTACATCGTTTTTAAGATTATATTTGATTTCCACTTTCTTAAATTGCGCCATATTTAATGATGACATCAAAACTAGATAGATAGAGTGCCTGTAAATTATTCAGATAAATACAAGTTGGTATTTCGTTACGTCCAGAAAATTTGACTACCCAAATATTACATAATATAGATTCATAGATAATATAGATTTATATTGATACGGTTACAAACTTAGATATAAATAGAAACAGATCGAAAGTAATGATATTTTCGACGTTCAGTCCAATCAATTTTTTTAAAAACCAAAAAAAAAAAACGATTTTAACGTTAGGTCATGAGAAAAAAAATATGTACTCGGACGAAATCGATTAAAATTATGTATGAAAATTCAAATTTAGCGTCAACTGGTGGTGCTTTCTATATTTGTTTATCTATAAAAAAAAAAAACATAGTTTATCGTACGAATTGCTTAACCATTGAATAAAAACATTCATACTCTCACACACACACATACATAAAACGGGTGTTGGTTTTAAGTATCCGTTATGATTCCGTAACTCTCATTAACGCAATTACGGTGTGTTTTGTGTCGATAAAGTTAATCCGACCGAAGCTAACGTCTTACGCTTACTGAGTTCCACAGCCTCCAGTCGAATGTCGGTCGAGTCATTTTTGTATTCAAATAGCGCTTTTTGAATTTCAGCGTTCTATCGAGGGTAATTTCCAAATATTTAAGACATTTATTTAACGGTATCTGGAAAAAATAAAAACATTGAAGTTAGGAAGTGAAAGTAGGATTGCCGTAGAAATGTTTAAATCTAAGACGATCATTAACAGAAGTTCTATATAAAACATATATAAAATTTGTATTACGAACATATGACATCTTAGACCCTATATTCCGATCTATGAATAAAGGCCACAAGATATATGCAAAACTAATAGTTTTTATATGGCATACTAGTAAGCTAATGTTACATATTATTTACGGGAAATAAAAACCATACATTATGCTGCAAATGGAACAAACAGGTTTTATGCCAGGAAAAGGCACAAGGGAACAAATTTCAAACATGCGGCAGATAATAGAAAAATGTCTGGAATTCGAAGCTAACATTTTGTAGTACAATAGTAAAAGTTATGGGGGCAATGCAAAAGCGAAAGTTAATAAATTGTCTGAAAAATTTCAATCTGAAAAAGGTATTCGCCGGTCGTATATCTATTTTATTTAACACCCATATGGAATGGATAATTAAAAAGGAATGGACGAGAAGATCGTATAAAAACAGTAGAAAGACTTATACTCCAATATCGCGATAATTGTTTCATCGAAAAAAAACTGCAGGCTGTTATTTGGAAATTGAAATTTACAAGTAAAATCAGGAGGTCTATAGAGACGAAACGAAAATAATATAAAACATCTGGCTGATCTACGAGTGATTCATACGTTTGTATATTCGGGGTGAATAATTACTAGATATGATGGATCGATAGATGAAATCAAAAGACGGTGGATAGAAGTCGTCAAAACTGCGTTCGCTAAGCTTAACGACTACAATTTGCAACAGTCACTGTGTCGCGATGTGTACAAAAATACGTTTGTTTTTTTTTTGTAAATGTTGGACGTTGAAAATAGCGAATATTAAACGAATAAAGACTTTAGAAGTGTATTTCCGGAGAAGATCATCCCATGGATTTAAAGGGAACACAAATAGAATTTGTTCGAAAATAACATATCTGTTGTATAAAATAAGACGGTACTTTAACGAAGACGTCTATTTTTAAAATCATATTTATATAACCGGTCGTTTTTGTTGTAAAAATAAACGATTCATTTTCAAAAGAACATTCAATCAGATCTTCTGCACCGCAAGGCAGTCTGCTGGGACCATTACTATATTCCATCTATACGGCCGACCTACCTATTTCCAATCAAACTTTGTTGGCTACATATGTCGATGATATCGCAATCCTCGCATCGAATTCAGATGCCACATATGCTAACATTGTTGTTTAAAGTCATCTAAATCGACTAGAGGAATGGGCACGTCTTTGGCGCACATCGTTTAATCCAGCTAAATGTTAACACATTAGGTTTACAAATAAACTACTGACCTGTTCCCAGTTAAAAATTTCTAACACAAATATTCCCCAAATAGAATCTGTATACGCTATCTAGGTGTGTACACGGATAGACGATTAACGTAGCATGCTCATGCGGATCACACGAGAAAGTCGGTATTTACTCGTTTAGTAAGCAGAAGAAAGTCAAATTGAACAATAGCTTAATTTTTCAATAGGGATGTACGGTTTAGAAACCTGAAGTATAAAATGGCGCAGATGCCAGTTGAATTGCCCCTTATAGGAGGCGTTTAACTTGGACAACGTATCAAACGAATGCGTCGATATTGGATGATCTGAAAGTCAAAGACCGCTTTTAACGGGGATTAAGAGGAATGCCGTAAAGTTTTTTGGACTAGTAAGGAAAACAAGCTTACTCGTTCATACTATTCTATAAGGAATACTAGCAGGATATAGAAACTGAGGCAGGTGTTCGTTTCGATGGACGAATGGAATAAAACAAAAAACTAGTTGTTTATATGATTTCGCTTTAATATCACGTGATGTTACCAAATACCTTCACAGTGTAAAGGACATAAAATAGAATATATATATATATATATATATATATATATATATATGTAACATTGGTTATGTACTGATAACCGTTCAACCGATTATTTCGTCCGCTTATCTCTCGTATACTCGTTATCGTTTATTGTACGTAAGTTAATAATAGAGATACTCGCTGTTATATTACATATACGCGTGGTTTATTATTGTAAACAGTTAAAACGCTAAATGTTGTTGATCATCGCGTAATATTACGTATACGGATAAATGTACATCTTTTCGAGTTTTCTATAGGTATGTATTAAACTCTTTCCATTCGTTTAATGTATTAATTATAATTTTATAAAGTTTATATTAAATAAAGCTAATTTTCTATAGTTGAAACCTCGAAACATCATTTATTCAAAAATCAAACTTACAACTCGAAAAGAACTTTTATCAGTCATCATTGATATCATGACGGATGGAAATACAACCCAGGTGTTGGAGAATGTTCGTGTCAAGATCCGATTGGAAAAGTGCATGACGAAGACATCGAAAAATATGGTAACTGTAGTACGCGCGATAAAAAAATTCGGTGATGTAAATTTTTATGTTTTTCCACATGATATGTGTCTCGATTCTATGCATACAACTCTTTTTAATCATCCCATTGTTGCAAAAACGAACAAGTCTCTGACCAAAGTCGGTCAAACTCGATGTTTTACAATTACTATGCCTCCTGAGCTAAGTAATTTATATTTTGATGATGAATTAAACCCTGTATTTAAAGACCATTATCTAGAAGAAGAAATTATACCTCAAACTTCCTTCCCTGACCCCATCACCTTGGAAAGTTTAGTCAAGATTTTCACTGAAATCAAAGAAAAATCACCTCAGGGTACTAGAGAAAAAGAAGAATCTGTTCATCATGTAAAAAAAAATTTTGTACTAGAAAATTTTAAAGGAAAAAATCAAAACGCACCGGAATGGTGGCGGAAATTTGAACAGGAATGTAAGGAAAACCAAGTCGAAAATATTAAACGAAAAATCCAAATATTAAAATTGAGTGTCGAAGATACGGCGTTAGAATGGTTTAATACCACAATATTAAAACTTTCGGATGAAGATAATTTTGAGATATGGAAACAAGAGTTTTTATCTACATTCTCAGACAAAAGTTGGCAATCTGATCGTCAAGCTTTTTCATTTAGGTATCTCGGAGGCTCTTTAATTGAGTATGCATTAAAAAAGGAACGTATGCTTCTGGAACTGCAGCCTAAAATGAATGAGGAAACAAGAATTAGTCTTATCGTTATTGGCCTACCAATACCCATTCAGGATAAAATCGAAAAGAATGAAACTAAATCTATTCAAGATCTTTTAAGCAGCATACGAGTACACGAATCTTACACCAAAAAGAAAGAGTTTCAAAGTGTAGAAAAAACTCAAAAGCAAGAACAACTAAAAACTAATGTAGGAAAAAACTATAAGCCATGTACAATTTGTGAAAAGATAGGTAAACCAGGAAGATTTCATCCAGAAGCTTTATGCAAAACAAAAAAAAGAATCGAAATAAATTTAATCAAATCAAATGAAAAAGAGACACCTACTGATTCAAAAAACGAATAAACTCACCACTAATTTTGCTAAAGATTAAAATCGACAATAAAAAAGTAATCGGAGTATATGATACAGGTGCGAATGCGACCTTAATCAGTAATAAAGTATTAAAAAATATTAAATACGAATTGTCAAGAAATAAAAAAATTTTGAGAACAATTAGTGGTGACGTTGTAACCGATAAAACCATACAAATAAACCTAACTATAGGAAGAAAAACACACAGATGCGAGGCGATAGTGGTGAATGAAAAAAATTTACAAAAAGACTTACTACTAGGACTCGACACAATAAAAAAATTTAAATTATCGCAAGATGAAAACTGTAACATTTGGCAAAAATCAAAAACCCAAATAACCCAAGTCGAGGCAAACACCACAAACCTTGATCAACCTTTTAATGAAATATCATACACAACTATTTCGGAACTCGATCATTTAAAACCAAATAATAAAGAGAAAATGATTGATTTAATAAAAAAATATGACTGTATATTCGCAAAAGATAAATTCGATGTAACATTAATAAAAAATTACGAAGCGGTGATTAAGCTTAGCGAATATAAGAACATAGCCAAAAAACCATACCGTTGTTCACCTAAAGAGAATGAAGAAATAGATTCACAAGTAAAAACCCTCTTACAAAAAGAATTAATAGAAGAATCCCAATCACCTTTCGCAGCGCCGGTTACATTAGTGTTAAAAAAAGATGAAAAAAAAAAGACAAGGCTGTGTATAGACTATAGAGAATTGAACAAATTAATTGTACCTGAAGCACAACCGTTTCCTAGAATAGAAGATATTCTAATAAAAAGCCGGAACAGTAAAATATACTCAGTAATAGATTTAAATTCCGCCTTTTGGTCAATCCCGATCCGTAGGAAAGATAGATATAAAACAGCTTTCACAACTCAGAAGGGTCACTACCAATGGGCGTGTTTGCCTTTTGGAATGAAAAATAGCCCTGCTATTTTCCAAAGAATTTTGTCAAGCATACTGCGAAAGTATAACCTGGACAGTTCCTGTATCAATTATATCGATGACATCCTTATTATCTCAGAAAACTTTGACAATCATATACAATGTTTGGAAAAATTATTTGAAGCGATAAAACAAGAAGGATTTAAAATAAAACTGGAGAAATGTAATTTTGCCACACCAAAGGTTAAATACTTAGGTCATATCATTAATAAAGGTACTGTATCGCCATTATGTGATAATCTTGAAGCAATAAAACATTTTCCCACGCCAAAATCACAAAAACACGTAAGACAATTCTTGGGGAAAATTAATTTTTATCACAAATACATTCCAGATAGTGTTACACTTTTGGAACCATTACATGCTTTACTTCGTAAACACCAAAAATTTTTATGGTCACAAGAATGCGAGTGTACATTTCAGAAAGTTAAAGATTTGTTATGCTCGGCTCCTATTTTGGCAATCTTTTCTCCGGATAAAGAAACATATTTATTTACAGATGCCTCAGGAATAGGAATAGGTGCTGTCCTGAAACAGAAGCAAGAGAATAATGAACTTCTGCCTGTAGCCTATTTCTCAAAAAAGTTGACATCAGCACAAAAAAAAAAGAAAGCTGTGTACTTAGAATGCTTAGCCATTTATGAGGCGATAAAATATTGGCATTACTGGTTGATAGATCAAAAATTTGTTGTAATCACAGATCATAAACCACTTGAGAATCTTAATATCAAGCAACGTATCGATGAGGAATTGGGTAACATAACTATGAATTTGTCACAATATAACTTTACTGTAAAATATAGTGCAGGAAAATTAAACTTAGAAGCAGACGCTTTATCCAGAAACCCAGTTATGGAAAGTTCATGTGAAATTAATAATGAAATAGAAATTGTGAATTTTATAACAGCACAAGATATTATTAAAGATCAAGAAGACAACAAAATTCAAATAAAAGATATAATCAAAAATAAAGATGAACAAAATATAATCTATAGAACCGCCGATAAAAAACAAATAATAATATCTCAAGAGTTAGGAAGGCGAATTGTGCAGGAAACTCATATTAGGTTGGGTCATATAAATACCTATAAAACATTAAGAGAAATAAAACAAAAATTTTATTTCAAAGACATGTATACATTAACAAAAAAAATATGCTCAGCATGTATAATATGCAAAAAAAATAAAACAAGAATTGGGAGAAAGATAGGATTATTATCACATCTAGGTCCAGCACAGAATCCATTTGAAATCATGTCTATTGATACAATTGGAGGATTTCATGAGCAATCATCAAAACACAGATATTTGCGTATATTAATCGATCATTTTTCACGTTATGTGTTCGGGTTAACATCCAAAACACAATCAGCACACGACTACATCAAACTGGTGAAGCCAGTGCTAAGTATTGGTCAGGTCAAAATCATTATGTTGGATCAATATGCGGCTCTTACATCACGAAAATTGCAAGATGTGTTAAAAGAAAATAATATTACAACTATATTTTCAGCAGTCGATTCTCCAAGTTCTAATGGATTAAATGAACGGGTAGGACAGACTCTTGTCAATAGAATACGTTGCAAATACAACGAATGCAAAGAAAAAAAAATGAATACCAATTGGACAACAATCGCTAAGCTCTGTATAGACGACTATAATAACACAATACATGACGCAACAAAATTCCGTCCAAATTATCTTCTGTTAGGAGATAGCTCATCTCCAATAACAGACCTAAATCGGCAAATAAACAATTTAGTAGAAGATAGAAAACAAGCATTCCAAAACTCTGAGTATTCTCACATGAAGAACAAGAGATATTATGATAAAAATAGAAAGGACGTCGTCTTTAATGTAGGAGATGAGGTATATGTCGAAAAAGGAAACAGACTTAACAGACAAAAATTAGACGAAATAAGAGAAGGTCCTTATATTATAAAAAATAAATATTCAAACACAATTTACGAAATCCAAACTAATAAAAGAAGAGATAAAGGGCTCTATCACATATCCAAATTATTTCCGAAAACTGAAGTTCTCCAGTTTTCGGTTTGGTAGGGAAGATGTAACATTGGTTATGTACTGATAACCGTTCAACCGATTATTTCGTCCGCTTATCTCTCGTATACTCGTTATCGTTTATTGTACGTAAGTTAATAATAGAGATACTCGCTGTTATATTACATATACGCGTGGTTTATTATTGTAAACAGTTAAAACGCTAAATGTTGTTGATCATCGCGTAATATTACGTATACGGATAAATGTACATCTTTTCGAGTTTTCTATAGGTATGTATTAAACTCTTTCCATTCGTTTAATGTATTAATTATAATTTTATAAAGTTTATATTAAATAAAGCTAATTTTCTATAGTTGAAACCTCGAAACATCATTTATTCAAAAATCAAACTTACATATATATATATATATATATATATATAATATATATAAACCAAAAATATAACACAATCACTTTTTAATCGCGAAGCTTTTCGCCAATTACGTCATTTTCAAGCACGCACAATAATTATTACTTTTTTTTATGATGTAAAAAAAAAGATGTAATAATTATTGTACGTGCTTGAAAATGACGTAACTGTCGAAAAGCTTCGCGATTAAAAACTTTTAGTGATTGTGATATCTTCTGTTTACATTTAACATTATGTGTGTATTGCTACAGTGTTTTATATGTATGTGTGTTACATTCAATGATTCCGCTATTCTATGCCACGTGACTTCTTCATGTCATACTTGCTATACACTTTAATTTTAGCAAATTTGCATTATTTACTATAATATTTATAAGCTACAAACGAGGATATTATTTTATTTTTAATATATTATTATTATCTAATTATATGTAGAAGTACTAGCTTAATAGATTTTAATCAAATATTTAATTCATGTTAGAAAATTATTTTTTCAATTTTAAGAGACCCCAATCTTATTTTTGTTCCCGGACCGTTAAGTTTATGTGACAAGGTTGTATAGGTATATACATTGTGTTATTAATAATTTATTATTCAAATTCATGTTTCATTTCGAGGGTTGCAATACACCGTACCGATAGTTGAGCACTAATACTACTTCCCTTTACAATACTTTATAATATATAATAATAGAACAATTACTTGTACACTCACATTTTCGCGAGCTGCGCACCAGTTTCACTACCAGTCATCGAATGTGTACATATACATTTTATAATTCTTATACGAGGTAATATTTATACTATAATTTAGGAGTACTAGATGCGTTGTTAATGTGAGAATTCTCTCATATAGATATACACACATATGTCCAAACTAAACAAAAAAAAAACAATACACATGTCTTATGACATATACTAGTTGCAGGTGTGAGCAATTAAACACACTTAAACATTATTGCATAATAATAATCAGTACAATGACGAGAATAATATTCGAAAACATATATTCGTAAATGAATACCGTCATTGTACTGAAGGAATTTCCGAAGATATCAGATAGACGAGTAAAGCCGTCAACCTCGTAGCTTGTTAAAATTTTATCAGGTCGTAAAACCGACTTGTGGCATTGAACTATATGGAACTGCTAAGCCAGCTAACATCCGGCGCTTACAGTCGATGGGATCAAAAATCTTACGTCAAATTATAGACGCGCCTTAGTTAGTATCAAATCAGTCTATACGTTCCAACTTGCGTATACCAACTGTTTCAGAAGTAGCCAGAAAAGGATACAAGCTCTTTTTCAGCAAACTAAGAAATGCCTCTAATCCAGCTATTCTACAACTAACAAATCGTGATATGCTACTCGCTTCATCGCGTTGGCTGAAGAGAAATTGGTAGAAAGTTCACAAAAGCACACATAAGCATATTTTTTTTATTTATAATCTGCACATAGTGCAATAAGTAAATGTGTCGAAGGAGCAGGAAAGAATCAGATACTGTTGATGGTCCATTGACCATAACTTAGGAAATATCTAAGAGGAATCAGAGGTACAGGTGGAAGTGTTAAGATTATTCTCTTAGCCAATTTCTCTTCAGCCAACGCGATGAAGCGAGTAGCGTATCACGATTTGTTAGTTGTAGAATAGCTGGATTAGAGGCATTTCTTAGTTTGCTGAAAAAGAGCTTGTATCCTTTTTTGGCTACTTCTGAAACAGTTGGTATACGCAAGTTAGAACGTATAGACTGATTTGATACTAACCAAGGCGCGTCTATAATTTGACGTAAGATTTTTGATTCCATCGACTGTAAGCGCCGGATGTTAGCTGGTTTAGCAGTGCCATATAGTTCAACGCCATAAGTCGGTTTTACGACTGACTTGTACTATTAATAGTTTGTTCTCAATCGATAGCTTTGACTATATCGCTTCCGCACATACTTTTATTAGTAATGTGTTGACTCGAGGTAAGTTCTTTATCAAGATACAAACCAAGATATTTAACATGGTTACCTTGGAAGATGGATGTTCCATCTAGATGGACCGATGGTGAGCCCTTTACGCAGAGTAAAAGTAATGTAGCTGCTTTTAGTTTGATCAATCTTGATTTTTCATCTGGTTAACCAAGGGTGAATCAGAGCTAAATGTTTATGAAGTATGACCCGATTAGAATCGGATGAGAGAATGCATGTGTCGCTCAGAAAATTTTTATCAACCGGTATATCTGCTATACAATACTTGCTTGTTGACCTTAAGTAGCGTACAAAGCAATTATAATACAGCTCAAGCGCAGTTAAACGCACATGCATACAACCGGGAGAACTGACTGTAATCGCATTTTGTTCTCAGTTCTCACGACACAATGCAACTCCGCGTATTTTTTTCAGTTTATTATATTATTAGTGACGCGCATACGATGTTGTGCGTGGCAGGGCCGGATTTACATAAGGGCACTTGGGGCACTAGCCCAGGGCAAAATTAAACTACTGAAAAATTTTTTTAATATTGTAAGCGTAAATTTCAATTTATTTCATCAAATTAATATTATAACCTATTCAATGTATTTTTATTTTATAAACAAAAAAAATGAGAATAAATTCCTAAATTTTTCAAAAGTACTAATAATTTCGTTTAAATTAATAAATTTTTTAAAAGTATTTTTATACGTATAATTTTGTAGACGTAATAATTTTAAAATTCCTAATTTTTTCTGCCTTATAAGGGGGCCCCACGCTGTTAGTGCCCATGGGATTCGAATAATTTAATACGGCACTGGTGCGTGGTGGTTTGCAATTGCTTTCCACGCGAGAATATTCGGATTATTTATATTTTTTATTTTCTAACGATAATATTTCTGCGTCATCGATCGTATTCGAACACCTTCCGTATAGAAAATCTTAGCAACTCGGCTATTCCGACGACTTTATAATGTTTAATAATTACCCCTATCGAACGTAATAACATCGAGGGAAAGTACGCTCTGTTATGTAGCACAAGTGCGTTTATAAGAACGAAAAGTTTTTTCTTTACTGTTTTAACTTTTAGCCGGTTCAATAGGACGGTGGAATAATATACTAAACTGTTTTCGATCGATGATTTGTATAATACAATTCTGTAATTGTAATTGAAGTCGCACGTATTTTGACAGACTGGTGATGTTTGACAATATTCAGTATCCATTTTTCAGAATTATATTTCAAGATGGTAACTAAAAGTTAATTTGATCTGATAATACCTAAATTCAACTACATTTAAAGTTGATATCTTAAATTATGTTTCATTGTTTTTTGATTTTAAGGAATTCGTGAAAAATGCCTCAAAACTTTTTTCCACTGATAGATTTAATTTGACGTTATCTAACCAATTTTCTAATTTGATTAGTGTCATTTGCTATACTTTCTAGTTTTACTTTCGATTTACCAGTAAATATATATATATATATTTATATTTATATATTATGACGTTCTTGATTTACGGATAAAGGATTTTTTATAGTACTTTAACCCCTTGTCGTGATCCCTGAGTTGAAACGTTATATAGACAAACGGAATCGCGTGATATTGTATTAAGATCGTGGTCGCCTTTGTTTATATTCTAAAAGGGTTACCAATTATAAAGTTAACAAAATTTACTATGAGATATATGAAACTCCTATCGAGTTTTATAATTTTATTAACTCCAAACAGATCTAAAGAAAAAACATGTAAAGCTGTCAACTACACGAATAGGGATATTCAAATCAATTTAACTTTGAATAAATATACAGAAAGCGAGCAATTCATTTCATCTAAACACATAAAATTTAACATAAATGATAAACACATAAAATTTAACATAAATGATAAAACACACAAAATGTTACAAAAGGAAATTCATACACATATTACGAAAAGAATTATAAATAATAATAATAATATTTGTACGACCTGAGGTATACCGCAGGTAGGACCTTTAGTGACGCCGGATGATGAAGGTGTCTCCTATTTCCGAATTTCACTGTTGTCCCGAATTCCGTGCTCCTTTTTATTACTATTATTATTATTATTATTATTGTTCGGATTCGTAATAGTCTTAATTTATTCACGGTTATTTATTTTATTTTCTGCAGATATTATTTTGTACTTAACTGACTAGAATAAAATTTTACCTACTAATTTTAATAGTTTATTCGAAAACAGGCGATAAAGTTAATTTCGACATACTACGAACCTATCGCCTAACATATATCGAATACATATATATATATATATATATCTTATCTTATCTTAAAACCTGTGTTACATCATTGATTTAATGTAGGCCTCCCCTAATCTTCTCCATCGATGCCTATCCTGCGTTTCACGAAGCCATTGTGTCCCTGCGGCTGCCACAATATCATCCGTCCATCTTCTAAATGGTCTCCTTTGCGCGCGCTTTCCAGTATATGGTCTCCATTGGATCAGTTCTTTTGTCCATCTTCCATCTTGCCTACCGACATGACCAGCCTAAGCCCATTCAATGCTATTTACATCTTCGAATTTTGTTTTATTTCGGATATATTCTGATTTATATTATATATATCGATTCTGTTACGTTGGAACTATTCTAATGACTAGACTATCTGTTACGAAGTTACTACCGATTGATTATATCGACGACTATCTTATGTTTTAATACGAACGAATATCTGATAAAATTTTAACAAGCTACGATGTTGACGGCTTTACTCGTCTATCTGATATCTTCGGAAATTCCTCCAGTACAATGACGGTATTCATCTACGAATATATGTTTTCGGATATTACTCTCGCCATTGTACTGATTATCATTATATTTATATCTCGGGTAATTTTCGTAAATATTACAATCTGTACGTTGTTAAATATATCGATTTTCGACATAATGTAGATTTAATACGCTACACTATAATAATATTTTATTTTTTTAAATTTTCTTTTCTTTTTATATAACTAATATTAATTCCTTAACTACCCCCTATCTCTTAACAGGCCATAATATATATATATATATATATATATATATATATATATATATATATATATATATATATATATATATATATATAATATGTATAACGTCCAACGAATGTGTGTATACTGACATGAGAAAATATCCCTGTTACGATAGAGAATAATGGCAGCGATAAGTTATTATCGAGATGAGAAAACGTACAAAATAAACATTACGTTATTACAGGAGTAGTGTGGAGACAAATACAGAATGAACATTACGTTATTACAGGAGTAGTGTGGAGACAAATACGGAATGAACATTACGTTATTACAGGAGTAGTGTGGAGACGAATAGAATAAAAAATAATGAATGTCAAAGGATATAGGCCAGCTTAGTTATTTTTTCAACCTGTTTCTTTTGATCGTAATCTTTTACTGTTACGTTTAACACGTTTTTGTTCATAACTGAGAAAAATGTTGGACCGAATTTAGCACGTTATGTTTTCTGGAACGTGCGACGGCTTCCTTTTTTTTATTTCGTTCGTAAAAAACAGAAATACGTCGATTTTTATTTCAGCTTACCTACTACTATCGTACTATCGTACTAACGGATGATTGTAACAGTCTTATTTTTCTTTCGCCCTAGTTCCGGCCGTATAAAATTGTTTTCTATAACGCGGGGTCGGTTGTTCATTTTTGTTTTCATTCTTCCGTAGGCTAGGTTAGTGATGAATCGTTTACATCCGTTTATCGTCTAACGATTTTCAATATCTGTTGACTTGCCTTCTATCCGTATCGAAACATACCGAGTGGAAACGGACACAATTCGATTGCTTATCTTTTTTATCTTTTATACGTCGTCTTTTCGGAAATTCTACTCGTCGTCGTTTTAAATTCGTGTATTTTCCAGCAGACGTAACAGAACATTTTATCAAATACGTGTTAACGTAACAATAAAAAATATAATAATCCGAACGAGTGAATGATCATAATAATCCTTCACTATAAATGGAAATATCTGTTTTCTACGAGAAAATATCGTTAAGTCTGGCGACACCGAGTGTCTGTGCGAATATTCAGGTTTTTTTTTTCGGGTATAAAAATTGGCAAGTCCCGAGTGTATATCCATAATAATGCCAGCTCATAAGTCTGAGCACGCAGATGATTATACACATGTATATATATATATATTGTGTTTACTTAGTATCGCGCTGTCATCATTTATTAAGCAATTTACGCCGTCCGTCTCTATTGTACGCTCTTCATGAACATATTCACACAGTAAATTCTCAAAGTCCATCCGACCATCTTAGAGGAACACGATCTCGTTTTCCCTCGATAAACAGCGCTTCCAGTCTATACAGACCGCCTGACCGAAAAGTAGCCCAATTCTGGTCATTACTTCCTTTAATAGACGTTTTGGTTTGTCAATCTCAATTAATATAAGGTCGATAGTGTCCTTTTTCTATTAATGGGACCTACGGCATTCTTCTACAGCGCCCTAGCAGTCCGGTTGCGTCGTCCGTGTTTCCTCGTCGTATAAAAAAATCGAGAATACTAACGATTCGATTAGTTTAATTTTCACTTTCCCGTTTACCGTCAGTAATTGATCCATCCAATTTTTAGTTACTTGCATGCATTTCAGTATTTCTGCTTTGCAACGTCCGGTATTCTCGAAAATCTATAGTAAGTATTTAAGCTTACGAACCACGTCTGTGCCTTTTTGTCTTATAATTTGAAAAGTGTGGAATGGGATGATTTTTAACAAAAAAAAAAAAAAGTAATTAATATCACTAAACTTTCTTCATGAAAAATCGCAAAGCTTTTCGGCTGTTAAGGCATTGTGGAGTGAAGGTAAAAATAAAATATAAAAATATATGCAATTTTATTAAAAATATAATTTTTTAAATACTTTTTTTTTTACTTTCATAATTTTTATAAATTATATATTTGAATTAGTATTTTTTATATTTTTTATAAATTGCATATATTTTATATTTTATGTTCAATTTGGCATCGCGGTCATGTAATAAATAAATAAATACTTGTAGTTATCGAAGTGATATCAGTTCCAACAAGTTCCAGTCTATTACATATTTTCCATCATTATAATGTAATACCCTCATCATAATATATTCTGTATATAAGCTAAAAAGGAATGGCGAAAATAAACATCCTTGTCTAAAGTCACTCTGCACTTTGAAATGATCGGTGGATATCGTTTTTCTTACTTTAACTTTAACTTTAACCGCGTTCTGATCATATAGCTATGCAATTAATGAAACCAAATATTTTGGTCTTCCCATTTCCATAAGAATTAACCATAATTTACTCAACTGGACACAAGCGAACGCTTTATAATAATCTACGAAACATACAATTACTTCTGCATTGTAATCTCTAATTTTCTCATCTTACAAGAATAATTATATATATCACGATATGCCTTTATCTATCCATTCCTGGATGAAGGCTTTCCATTCATTTTTGTTCTGTGCCTTTCGCAACCATTGCTTTCCGGCTACCTTCGATATATCATCGTGCCATCTTTTCCTCGGTCTACTGTGGTTTCTTCTTTTGTTTATCGGCCACCATTTTATGACCCGCTTTGACTGTGTTTTATATATATCACGATTCGCTTATTTCTATCCACTGCTAGATGTAAGCGTTCCCCTTTCCTTTTCCATTGTACTCGGTCCCAAGCATAGTTCATCCATTTAACTTCGACTGACTTTTGAATGTCGTCCTGCAATCGCGTACACGGGCGACCACGTATTCTGTGACCTTCTCTCGGTGTCCATTGCGTTATTCTTTTGGTCCACCTATCGTCCGTCCTTCTAGCGACATGACCAGCCCAGTTCCATTTTAATTTAGCTACGCGTTGCATTACATCCACCAGCTTGGTTTGCTGCCTTATCCACGTATTGCGTTTTCGATCCAGCCTTTTGATGCCCAGCATTATTCTCTCATGAGCCTTCTGCGTTACGGCCAGTTTCCTAACAACATATTTTGTTAGGCACCACGTTTCCGCTCCGTATGTGAGCACTGGGAGGATGCACTATGCTTTCTTTTTTAAACAGTTATGTCTCTGTTTTTTAATACACTATTTAGCCTTGCAAACGCTATCCATGAAATTCGTCTTTTAATTTCTTTATACATTGCTTCTTTGTCTACTGTGATTACTTGGCCCAGATACACGTATTCATTAACTTGCTCCAATATTTGCCGGTCTATTGTTATTTTTTTTTAGTACAGATTGACGTTTAAAACTTGCAGTAGATATTCAGATAGCGATACTTGTAAATAGAATATTTTTTCCATAGATTTATGTTTTGCAGTTTTATATACACACATATATAGAATAACTGCTTCTCTTCAGGGTCGAATATTAACTGAAAATATGAATGATTTATCGCTAAAGAAATAACGAACTAAAATATATTTTTATATATATTTAAAAAATAATAATAATAATAAATTGATTAATCACGGCCGATTTGATCGAATTTTAATTTATTTTTTTATTCACTCGCTCGGAATCGGAATATTTTAAATTCTTTTAAACACGCGCACAATAATGACGAAAATTTATTATTCAATAAGAAAAATTAAAATCTACCATTCTCACTTCATAGTCTTCCATAGTTTTCATAGCCACCGAAATGTTTAGATCGAGTATAAAACAACTGTCTTCGATATAGAACTTTAAAACGCTAACACTAGATTATTAACGAAACAAGTGAGGTCGAATTATTGTTTTAAAAATGACTAAGTTTTCATGGGGTGCTTATCAACTGGTTGATCGATTAAAAGAAATAAAAAAGGAAATTGAACAAGGAACCTATAATAGAAACAATAAATTTTAGAAACGGGTGTAGTATCCGATGGGTTGCAACGCGGTTTTGTATAATTCGATCAATGCCTTACATCGGATGAGAGATAGACAAGGACAAGACGTATTCCGTTGGCTACCGTATAGATGTTAAAAAAAAAATTTCTATCTACTATACGCTATTATTAAAATAACACGCTTAAAATAATCGTATTCAGTTTGGAATGTCGATAATAAAATAGCGATTTAAAAGTTTGAAAACGAATACGAACTGTATTCGAGGCGTAAATTATTCAGTGGCGTATGTTGTTGCTCGAAACAGTCGAAGGAAAGAGTAGTAAGATTTGAAACAAAGAGAAAAAAAATAGTTTGTATCGCGTAAAAATATACTAAACGAAGCTAATTGCATAGCGCACCTTCAATCAATCCTAATATCAATTTTTCTAAATTTTTCCATCGCATGACGTGGCCAAAGAATTTTAAAGATGTTATTTTGTACATACGTGGTGTAATGTTTAAGTAATTGAAAATGACTTGTACAGAAATTACAAATTTTAAATTGCTGGGCCTCGATCCGAGTACACACACCGGTTAAATTTTTAGAATTCCAATTTTTTTTTTCGTTGTCTTAAATGTACGTTGAAAATTTCAGGCCGATCGCATTAACCGTTCGAATGTTATAATCTTAGAAATTGGCTTTTTTTATTGCGTAAGTGTTAGTAAATATAATTAAGATTTATCTGAGGTATCTTTCGGGATATCGTATCTTCCGGAAGATTTTTTATGCGTGAAAGAATTATTTTAAGGGAAAAATCCGATCGAAAAATTCCGAAATTCATTTCCGAAAACTTCCTTTTGATATTTGTCGAAAAATTATAATTTTCGGTTATAATTCCGAAAATTTATGAAGCGAAATTCTAGACGATTCAAATCGTTATAGCTCTACGTATTTAACGGTTTGTCGAAATTTAAATATATTTACACCGAAAAACACGATTTTACCATGGAATAAAAGCATAAATACTGAAAAAGAAGAAATATCATTTATCGAAATTGTATAACGATGAAATACAACACATTGTACACTGAGTACACAGAATTACCACCCTTAGTAGCTCTAATATAATAATAATAACAAGGTGCAAAAGCAACAATGATAATATACAGGAAAATTTGAAGAAAAAAAACATGCTACAAAAACGAAAAAGAAATACAAATAGCATAAATTAAATTTAAAAAAAAAATTGATTACATTTACTTAATAAATAAATAAAATAACGTAATTATATTAAAAAATCGGTGTTTTAGTTATACCGTTTACGTAAGTTGGCCATATGATAAAAGAAATTATTTAATTTTTTATTTTTCCAATTATTTACACATAGCTCGGTTGTCCGGGTGCTTATAATTTAATCGAAAAAATTGCTAGCACAGTTATTTTCAGAAATCGTCATGGTTACGTTTTTATTTTGAATTTTTTATAGGTACGCAGTTACATGAAGATCGATAACCCATTTTTAGACGATGTATAGCTGAAAAATATCTGAAACCGGTAAGTACGATTGTAACTTAATTATTTTTTCTTTTAAAGGTCTTCTTAAGGCAAATTCGAAGTATGTATTTATTAGCGGTGAAATGCTTAAGTATCTGTAACGAAATATTATTATTATCGCGAATTAACGATGAAGATGGATATTATTACGAAAGTTGTGAGATTTGTATGTCGGCATTTGCGAATCGAAAGAACTTATTACTGTAAGTTATGAGAATGCTGTTTCGTGTTGCGGTTGTACTAATAGTTTTTTTTCTTTCATACAGTTTACCCATATCGGTATATTATGGAATGAATAAGAAAGGGCTACTTATAAATTAGGCAGACTAAGAAGTAATGTATGTGTAAAATTAAATAATGATACCAGAATCTAAAATATAGGAGTATCGTATATACTTCAGCATTTTGAAGAGCTAAGAGAAATGAAATATTTATAGGAAATGGAATTTTAAGGCTGTGAAGAGCTTGATAAAATGCAACGAGAAAATTACTATGATGAGAACATTCGAGGATAACATGGTCTGCATCGGCCACTAAATGGGTATAATTAACGACGAAGATGGATATTATTACGAAAGTTGTGAGATTTGTATGTCGGCATTTGCGAATCGAAAGAACTTATTACTGTACATAAGTTATGAGAATGCTGTTTCGTGTTGCGGTTGTACTAATAGTTTTTTTTTCTTTCATACAGTTTACCCATATCGGTATATTATGGAATGAATAAGAAAGGGCTACTTATAAATTAGGCAGACTAAGAAGTAATGTATGTGTAAAATTAAATAATGATACCAGAATCTAAAATATAGGAGTATCGTATATACTTCAGCATTTTGAAGAGCTAAGAGAAATGAAATATTTATAGGAAATGGAATTTTAAGGCTGTGAAGAGCTTGATAAAATGCAACGAGAAAATTACTATGATGAGAACATTCGAGGATAACATGGTCTGCATCGGCCACTAAATGGGTATCCATAGGGTGAGAGCAATTAGGATAACTAATAAGTTTCAACTTGTGTAACGAAGCAGGGAGGCGACTACAGCCGAGTCTCAGTCGACAAATGGTAGTAATAAAACCCCGAAATTTGATCGTTTCAACTTGTAGAACCATGGAAATTACCCGCCGAAGACTGCTCTGTTTATTCAAAAACATTTATTCTGAAAATCGACAAGGAGGCCTGATATAGTTTTAACATATATAGAAAATTATTACGCTTTTTTAACACACACGATTACTTTTTTGTGTGTGTGTATGTGTTACTCATGAACAACATATACGCATTCACAAACACGCATATATATATATATATATATATAAATAAATTAAAGAACTTCACCAATTGAAGGTTAATTAGTGAAGCCGCTTAAGTGTCTTCCGCCAATCCGAACATTGATAATCATTAAACTTCGACAAACCAATACGAAACGGTTTACCATGAATTTATTTGGCTTTATTTACTTTCACCCGCACGAGTGAGCTAGAAATTCGTTTAATTCATCGAATTTGCCGTATAGAATTCACCCATAGTCGAACATGCGTGGTATATATTTTTTGTCTCTGCGGTATATTACGTATAAATAAACGATGCATATTCAGTGTACAAGAAGTTAATAAGAGAAAAAGTTATTGTAGGTAATGTAAAAAGTATTAAGTATTAAAATAAGAGTAGTAGACTTGGCTTGTCTGTAAGATATTGATGTATTTATTTAATTTTAAATAATTCTAAAATGGGTAATAATTCTAATGAAAACTCTATGAGGTTTCTAGTAACACAACGCTGTTAGTTTTAAATTGAGGTATAAGATGATAAAATATTATATATCGAGTAAAGACGTTTTGAACTGTTTAAAATATGGATCTTCAAAAGAATTCCGAAGGTATCATCGGTTGGACCGCATACCTCCATAAATGGCAAACCAGAAGAGAATGATTTTTTTTTTGTCGTGCCACGTATGGCTAAATGTACGGAGTCTATTACTTCGTCATTATAAATGTGGAGATAGTTTGGTGAGAATTAGGGAAGTGGTAACGAACGGAGCTATATAGAGAACAGCGGAGTCAGATATGAGTTATAATGATTTGAACATTATAGATTGAACAAGTAGGCGGATCGGTTTTAAATAGGATATAAGAGTGAATCGAACGACTGTGACCTGTTCGAATATACGGAACAACACCGTCTTGTACGATAACACGCAAACGTTGCTGGAAAAGTAATACTGTAGGGAGACACGAAGGCCTTCTTTCGCACTCGATCTGTTTCTTCATTAGTTCCGTATACCTATGTCTACGAATTCAGAGTAGATGAGTCTGTAGACTTTGATCGTTGATTGTTAAATTAATTTTCCCGGTCAATAGACGCGTGCATCTGGAATTTTCCTTTAGCCGTCTATACAGCGAGTATGTGAACAATTTTCTCAATTAGTATAGCCTGCAGAATTGCAAGATTTGCTTGTAAGACACTCGTCAAAACTACCTTTAACCGTCTGTATAGTATATCGAAAAGGTACCGTATTGCGAAAAGAATTCACTTATATCCTGTTGATATATGTTAGTTTTCATTAACTACCACTAAGTACAGTCACATCTTGAGCGACTTAGTAAGGCGGAGCAGATGAAAATCGGTACAAATTAATTATAATAGAAGGCGGTAAACGAGACGGATGTATAAAAATCCAAAATATTGGACAGACTGTTCAGGCGATAAACTGACACTATTCACCAGAAATCGGAGTAATAGAAGTAGCACTAACAGCAGATGGAAAAGAGGTTAGACAGATACGATGATTAACCAAAAATAGTTCAATTAAATTGATAGAAAATAAACTCTGCTTAACTCTTTACTTCACGATGTCCACTATACGATACATTAAATTTTAATGATAACTACATTTTTTACTTTCTGATTGACGTGAAATGTCTAAATTTTAAAGACATTTTTATATAAATATGTTGAAAATTATCTACAATTCATCGAAGAATTAGTATTGTATAATAAACATCCGTATAAAATCGATAATTTTGTGTTCAAATTTTATAATGTATAACTGAAACCGTCGTATAAAAATATATTTAAATGGCCGCGACACTGTTACGCGGACAGTGGGAATTTTTGATTGGAGGAAAAAAGGTTAAGGCAATCCGCGGTCTTTTCCGTTGAAATTGAATATATCATCATTTCTGAATCGTTATGGAAGTTTTCAAACAAATCCTCTTGGTTCCGTCATTATATGGTACTGAAGGAAATGAAGAAATATAGAAATAAGCACGACAATATTAATTAAATTTTTTCGTTAGTGGTCTACCATACATAGCAATTTCGCTAGCAAAATTTTACATAAATAAGCGATGTTTTTATATATATATATATATATATATATATATATGTACCCTATGTAAGCAACGCTCGTTGTAATAAAACGTTATATAAGCATACATTTTGAAACTGTATTTCCTCAAAATTATCAGACCATGTGATATTGTCTAGCTGCGTTTTGGAAGAATGCGTAGTTAACGAGACGCGGTTAGGTTTTGTCGTCGAAATAAGTATTTCTGGGAAGTCCACACCAATGAAATGCTTTATACTATGACTAGAACCCTATCATTTTGTTGTTCGAATTTCTGTAATAATTGAGGAAAACGTTAGTTTTTATGGGTGAATCTTTTGGTTATGGATGCATGTATGTTTTATATATATATATATATATGTATGTATGTGTGTATTAAAGCACTTTATTTCGCAAGTAACGACAAACGAACTTTGCAGGTTATAGCTTTTCTGGAATGTGTATTTTGGCGATTTTCTTACACATTTCGTTTCTTCTCTTCATTGAATCGAGTAGAATCTACCAAGTCCACCTCTTGCACTAATACCCAATCTATCTGCCTCGATATATATATATATATATATATATATATATATATATATATATATATATATATATATGTGGGTGTGACAATATGTATATATAAAGACGTCGATGTATATAGTGTGAATGGATTATAAAGACCGAGAAAATAGGTTTAAGACGTAGAAAAGAGTGATCGTGATGATGAAAATAATGATGAAATTCTTAAATTTAATGGGCAAATATATAGTTTGATATATGTATATATATATTTATATATAAAATTGCTAAAAGTCTTTGGAGCCATTGTCGCGTCGTTAAAATTGTCTACATTTATAGGCATGTTTTTTGAAAAATGTGTTTTTCAATCGATAAACTGACGCCGGTCCATAGCATTTATGTTCGCACCTACTTCTAGCTCTCGTTCTAGGTTAGAGTGTAACATGAGCGGTTATTTTTGTAGATGTTTAGATGATTTTAATTTAATTACATAATTTATTTCGTCGTAATTTAGTTCCAGCGTACAATATTGAAGAGTTCGAGGATGTCTATTTATAAGAAATAAAATTAAAAGGCACTCCGTGTACGCACACTCGGACTGTGTATTTCCGGTATTTTAGTTTTTGTAAATATAATCAAATTATGACATGTAAAACTTTTTTTTATATAAAATAAGTTACCTTCTGATAAAAATACCACTCTAAAGTGTGGCATTTAAACAATCTCTTCAGTACGAAATTCTTAAAAACTGAAAACGGCGAAAGTAAATTTAAATGTCAAATCTTTTTGGCCACTGCTGGCTTAATTTGTCAGCTCTGTTTCGTATAGTGTTAGAAAGTGATTTCACGAACGCATAGCGATAAGCGATCACGTGTAAATTCGATAGGAAATCTATTTTGAACTGTAGCGTTATTGATCATGTGTTTTAAAAGTTACGTCGTAAATTTTCCTAGCACGGTGTCTAGACGTAAGGGGGAAGATTATTTGTAGGGTATCGGTAGTTCCGGAGGCTTTTGCAAAATCGAAGTCTAGGGGACTTGGGCCTAGAGCCGGGGCAGATCTTCGACATATATATTAACCATTTGACGCGTTTTATTTTGCTTGTTCAATGGCGACCTATAGTTTCATCGTACTAGATTTCGTTATATATTCTGGATTTTTTCCTCTCGAGTATCGTAATAATAATTAAAACGCGAGTAAACGTAGAAAGGCCATTCGGTTATATTTCATCAGAATGACGTCTATATTTCTTGTTTTTCTTTTTTTCCTTTCAATCTTACAATTATCCTCTTAATCTAATAAGTCTGTAGTAAATATTAAAAAACAAAAGATTATTGAAGCGAACGAAATTCACCTCTAGCCGGAAGTGAATTTCAGGCAAAAGAGTGAAAGTTTCATCCCAGAAGGTCTTCTCTACGTAGTGCTTCATTTTGAACGTGTCGGATTATTAATATGTTGCTCCCTTTAGCCCATCCCTAAAGTGAGTATTGATTTCATCATCGTCCGATATAGAAGGATACGTATCACGGAATTTTATGCGCATGCCCACATTTATTTATTAATTTTTTGCTATTTATAAAAATTATCAATCGCCACTTATCGAATCGTGTTTCAATTTGTCTGAATGCATGTTGCAACATTACGTAACATTCCTGAATACTGTTATCAGAGCAATACAGCGCTGTGTCCTCAGCAAATGTGGTCATATCGACGTCATTTTTTTCCCCTGGCATATTGGACGTATATACGAGGTACACCGATGGCCACAAAACACGTTGTCTTACGGTACTGCATTTTCTTGATTTCTCGTGTTTCATTTAAAATGTTCAACATCGCAATAATGATTTTAACAGTGTACAACACTTACCTGGTAATATTATATTCAATTTATGGATCAGTCATACAGTATCGAATGCTGTCTCTACATCCAGCAACGCCGCAGCACAGGTTTTGTTTTCTTCAAGACTTTTGTCTATCTTGCTGACAATAATCTTCCATACCCATTTCTAAATCTGTTTTAATTTTGTGGAATAGTGTTTCCAAAAATAGCTTATGACACTATTAAACATGGCTTTATATATATATATATATATATATATATATATATATATATATATATATATATATATATATATATATTTATAACGTTTCTGGATAAGTTAATTGATTTGAATGGAACTTCTCATTTGCCTAATAGCCTTTCATAAGGTATACTCTTGTTTGCTTAAAGATGAAAATGTTTAATGTACATTATAAATGTTTCGCGTTTTTATCGCTTGGAGAATAATTTTAATTCTTTTACTAATATGATTTTTTCCCATTACTTAAATTGCACCTAGCTGATGGTAGCTATTTGGCAATTTTAATATTTTATGCAGATGGCATGATTAGCAGCTTGATTCTGTTAAACCGCCGAACTTCTGAGCGAATTATCCAGCACGTGTTGTTCGGGTGCACTTTTAGTGTATGAACATCATTTTTTGTATCGCTGGACATTACTTCTAGAACAAAGGTCTTCATGGAGCGTTAAGTTGGTGATGTACCACGGTACATTGACAACCAGCCGGAGGATTTTATTCTGCAAACTCTGAATAATCGATATGTTGCTGAACAGCCCCCTAATGAGCCATAACACCAAACTGGTTTCAAAATTTGATTATGAATCAATAAATTATTTTCAGCGGACACTTCTGATTTCTTGTTTAATAACCAGTACATCCATCTCAGTTTTAGATTTAGCTCAATGCGCTTTGCTATTATGTGTTTCCTCCACGTTAGACGCTGGTCAACGTGCATACCGAGATATTTTACATCTGATTTCTGTGAAATTGCAGCGCCGTTTACGACTATGTCTTCTGTTGGATCAATTCCTCCGTTAGTGAAGATTACTCGTGTTGATTTACTTTCATTGGCCTTGATCCTCCATAGGTTAAGTCACGACGAAACTTCGTCGATTCCTGTCTGGATAGTATTGCGCGCATACGTCAGAACACAAAATCGCAGTCTTATCAGCAAGGCTCTACATCAGACGGTGTAGGAATATATGTTGTGTAAATGATGGCACACCTGCTTTCACTGGATATATGTTTGATGAATAGTCTTCATATTTCACATAAAAATACCTACTCAGGTAAGACCGAAGCAACTGGTATAATTCATATGGAAAATGTTACTTAATTTTGTGTATTAGGCCATCATGCCAGACTTTGTCGGAAGCCTGGCTTATGCCCTTACACGGCATCGCAATATTTTTTTCCTCAAGGGACATCTCAATTGTGTTAACTATACGATGTACTCGCTCTATTGTACGTGCTCGGCTTTAAATACAAATTGGTATTAAACTTCTATCATCGATGATTGACATTAGTATTTTTAGCAGCAGTTTCTCATAAAGCTATTTGGGATTAGGGTTTTCAGCACATTATTAATTTCACCTGGAGATGTAAGTTTTATTGGTTTGTAAACATTATAACAGTAAGTATCTGGGTTTAACGTTGTATTTCCAGGAGGTGGGTGGAATGAATTTACTAATTATTTCCCAAATGTTTCTGCTTTTTCTAAGTTCGTTCTTGCTCCAGTTTTTCTTATCGGATGTACAAGGGGTAACAGGTCTTTCAAGGCATTTTGTTGCTTTCCACAACGAGTAGTCATAGTACGATAAGGGCGACAGATTTTTCAATCTTTCTTTCAATGATTTGTTTTTAAATTCTGGCAATATTTTTTATTTTAAACTTCGTTCGTTTGTTTAGTGCTGTTTTATGAATGGGATTTCTCGATATCTGCCATTGTTTTCTTAATTTTCTTTTTAATCGGACTGCTTTTTTAACTTCATTCGGATAATAAATAACAGGTTGTAGTTGCTTTCTTTTGGGGTAGATTCCCATACAGCCTGTTGTATAACTATAATAAAATAATCCATTGATTCTTCTGTTTGTTTTCCAGTTTATAACTGTATGCAATTTTAGTTGATGCATTTTCCTGACTACATGTTGACTAACTTCTAGTATAACTGATGAGTGATCCGATGACAAAGTTTCATCAGTCCTAACGTCAACAATTGCCGACGAGATTTCTTTTGTTATAAAAAAAGAAACATTTATGTTTCGCAACGCAGGGAAGAAGTGAAATTTAAAGACATTTTAACTAAATTCGATACAGAGTTTTTTATTAAATTTTTAGGCGTGTATATATATATATATATATAAAACACACACACACACATATATATATAAGAATAAGCCTACCTATGTGTACAAGTAGACGTGCATAATGCTACAAAACGTGGTTTGACGATGGGTGTTGGTAGCGCGGTATATGCAAACGGGATATATATATATATCCGTCCGTTACTTTATTGACACATCTAACGCAACAAAACGTAGTTTGATAGACGGATGTTAGTGTATATATATATATATATATATATATATATATATATATATATATAGCCATCTGTTATTTCTGCTCGCTCGCTTGCCCGTTTTGCGGGTTAACTCCTCATGTATACCACGCCAATAGAAGTTTTTCTTCAAAATCCAGTAAGTCTGGTATTTTATTGGGATCAGTCTCGGCCAGTAAGTAGGTGTTCCCGATAAGCAAATAACGCTGCGTGTTTCATCAATAATAGATTTTAGTTTTTTACCTATAGGCACTGTTAGTCTAGATCCGAACTACATATTTTTCGTATTGTAGTCGGCTCTAATCGGCTCCTATTATGTATTTACAACCTAAAGTTTTGAAATATTAATAATATGATATTTAATTTATTTTTCGTCTGACAATCCCAGTTTTTTTTACAGATTTTTTCCAGTTTACGTTTGTTTTGAACTGTTTCTTTTTATATATATATATATATATTTGTGCGTTTTGAGCTCTGGCCTTGAAGCTTGCGCTTATGAGTAAATATTAACGACGATATAGTCAATAAAATTTTCTGTATCTGATAGTGATTTTAAATTTTTACGACAAATTTTCTTCTAATATATTCGAAAAACTAGTTTTGTGTGCTTGTTAGTTATATTGTTTTATTCGTTATAATGTTAGCGCTGATAGTGAGCGCTATAGTAGCGTGGTCTAAGGCTAACCGAGACCCATCGTCTACCGTCGTATAATTTGATAAAATTCCCTTCACTACAATCTTTCTTCTATCACTAGGCCAATATGTTGGTCCACCAGTTGATGCTACATCAAATTTACTGCCTCCCGTTGTTTTATTAAATTCACGGTCTTTACTAGGGAGAGTTAACCGCGAGTCCTAATAAGTGTTTTCTGAGTTGTGGCTTCACCTATTATGTATTTCTTTTCTAAAATTTTGAAGTTTTTGATAAAGTCTTTTTTATGTTTGGGGGAAATATATCGCGGACATTGAAATATAATAATTGCTATCCGCGACTATTATCGAGGTCGATTCAAAGTGTTCTATTGCATATTTATTGGGTGTATGATATGTAGAATCTGCCAATTAATGCGATAAAAACAAAGGTGGCAGTAGTGACGATGATAGTGAGCGAAAGACATACAACGCGCCTAAAGATTAAAATTAGGAATAGAGCACTAAAGCAGGAGACACATTTAAATAACTCGGTTGCTTGATTACAAGTACAGACTACTCAAAAATGGAAGTAAAATGTAGAATTGAGATGACGCGATTAATATTTCATAACCTAAACAACTTTCCGCGAAGTCATAGCATTAAACTTGAACAACGATGGACAATAATTAAATGCTATATTTTTCCAGCGCTTTTATAGGCTGTTTAGATCAAATAAAATGATTAGAAATGTTTGAACAATGGCTGTATAGACGATTATTTGTAATACTGCTAACGGCAAAAATTACAGATAAGGAAGTTGTTAAATGAATGAATGAAGAACTGAGATAAGGCTAATAAAAGTAAGGAAAAATGTGGGTCATTTGATGCAGGGACCTAAGTACGAGCTACTTCAAACAATACTGATTGGGTGCAGTAGAAGTTTTTGGCCGCAGAAGGACGCCGTGAATATTCAACGTGCAAAAATGGATGGCTGTTACCGAGACTAGAAGACTTCTTCATCTAGCACGAGACCGACAAACATGGATCATCAAAGAAATGAAAGATAATTGACGCCAACCTTCGATAGTGAAGACGGCTGAAAAATAAGAAGAATATGTTTAATATTATCTGTGCTCCGACGAGCTTTGTTGTCTGTCTGGATGCTCTGCGTAATAAATCTTGTATTTCGGAATCTTAACGTAACTTTTGTTTGTTAGATTTGTTTGATATCAATTTTTTAGTAGTTTTTTAGATACATTTCACTTCCTTGTATTAAACCATTTGCATTGAACAATGCTGCGATTCTAAAATCTTTTTTAATTTTTATGAATAAGGAATATATTATTTAACATATCATTTTGTTAGTCCCCCTTTGAGGCTGCAATTTTAACATACTCCACATTTCTAGCTTTAGAAATAATTAAAATCATTATATTATAGAAAATGCGTTTAAAAAATTATCAATCAGATCCTAGAAGTTACGTTTAAATCGTTACAAATTGATTATCGTGTAAAGTTAAAAACGAAAGGTAAAAAATAATCGCGCAGTTAAACAAATTTCGGAATAACAAATAATTATTATTCACGTTATCGTTAGTCGCATTTTACACAAGTTGTTAGAAAAATTTTGAATGGAAAAGAAAAATAAATCTAAAAATGAATAATTAACAAAAGAAAAAAAAATCAAATGAAAAGTCTGATAAAAAATATGAATAATGATAATAACAATTGTGATAATAATAATAATAATAATAACAGTAATAATAATAACGAGTAGAAAATAAAGAGTTTACCACTCTATATGAGTTAATAATTTCTTCACGTGGATAGAGAGCAATGAATTACCTCTGCAACCGTTATCTGCTCCCTAACTTATTTCTTCCCATATTACTTCACATTGTTTGGTTGGAAAAAAGTTGAAGGTATATACATACACATACATACATATAAATAAATATATATATATATAATATATATGAGTATGTGCGTACTATCAGGACGGTCTCGAATAATCTATGCATGCACGTGTTAGTGTTGTGTGTATGCTATCACAATAGTCCGGAATAATGTGTAGTACACGATAAATTTCTCGCGATGATGTATTTTCACCCGAGTAATCACGAAAACATTTTCCATATTTTGCGCTTTTACGAGTACGCATAGAAATGTTGTTGCCTTTGTTACAGCCAGCAGCAATTTTTAATAAAAATAAGCGCGAACTAGATTATGGAGAAAATTGATGCAATGTAAACAACAACAATATTTCGTCTGTATATACGAATACCAACATCTTATTGAAGCCAATGGTATGTTCAAGATATACGCTATATACATTCACCCATATGTATATATATATATGTGTGTGTGTTATATGTGTGTGTAACATATATGTCAGTAAGGGGTACGAGATATTTTTTGATAACTGGAACTCCTGTTCCCATAAGACATATAAACAAATACCAAAAATAACGAAATTTGTATTTATTTTGATTCTAAAACAAATATATAGATCCAAAACGAAAAAACATAAAAATTTGGTTTTATTATTATTATTATTTGTGTACTAACTCGATACTTGTTCCTCTTAAGTATTGCTCGCGTTATCTGTTTCGCGAGCAGAAAAGTAATTTCTTTGCTTTAATATTTTCTAAATTTTCTATTAATGAGAATATTCTGTAGAAAGCTATGTGTAGTGCCCCTTATAAAATGAATCCACAACAAAGCTGAACGTCTTGCACTTGTGTATTACAGAGTATGTTATTTTATTTAAATGAACCATTCGTTTTGTTAAATTAAATATATTTTTAAATATTACGCGCGAGGATTATGTTCGTTCAAACATTATTGGCAATCAAGCAGTCTAGGCTTAATAAGTGTACCACCTCCTTCACAATACTTTATTACATATGTATAGTAACATCTACTTGTACACTGGCCTTTGTGGCAAGTTCAATCCTAGTTATACTGTTTATAAGAATATTATATATATATATATATATATATATATGTATGTATATATCCTTATGTGTTTACATTTGGTAACACGAATGTGTACATACATACACTTATAACTCTTATATGTTATAATTTTGATGCGCTAGAATCAGAGGTGTGTGAATTATCTATAATATATATTTTTTCTTTTTTTTTTAAATGTAGCTAGGACAGCTACTTCCTTTCTGCAATCTTAAAGTTTAAATAAGCAGCAATCATGATTATTTAACATGTGCAGAGGTTTAACCCAATGGTTAAGCGTCATTAGGTTTGAAACGTTTAAGATTTCTTAAGTCACGATCTGTGGCCAAAAGTGCCAAGGCCTCCGGATTTGTATGATGATGAAGTCTTCTGTGGTGTTGGTCAACATAATCCTGTATTACTTTGTTGACCCATTTGATCTGTAAATCTGCAGGGAGCGCATCATTTCGTTGGAACCAGCGAGCATTGATAATTAGTCGAAGAAACTTATTATAAGCTGTCTGGATTATTTTACGATTCGATGCTTTAATACATCCCCATATTTCCATATAGGACTTACGATGTTGT
>CM065053.1:150208641-150416141 GCA_032883995.1 Coronaproctus castanopsis | reverse complement strand
CAGAATTTGAAACTGGAACTTATTGGTCATTAATGTAGATAACAATACGAGTCCCGTTTACATAAAGTAAAAGTGACATGAACAGATTTCTGCTCATTTAACTGAAGGCTTGTCGGTGTAATTACACATATGGGGTCATTAAGGTTGTTAGATAACAATTTTGCCAACACCATCACAACACATATTTCTAATAGAAATGTGTTAATACCTTGATTATCGATGCTTGGCAGAGAAGGTGGGATACAGATTCTACTGGTACGGATGTCTATCAAAGATTAAAAATCAAAAATATGCGAATTAACTTGTACAACACGCAGGTGCTCTCTGTGCATGGTAGGTTTCAAGCCTATTTGTTCAGGTTTAATCTTGCCACTGCTGACAGGTGCACCGTGTGTTCTAAGGATGCTGTTGATGATATTCATCATTTTATCTTTGAGTGCCCTGCCTTCTCTTCACTGCGTGATACTTTCAGTATTGACAAATATAAAAACTCACTTATCTTGATCGAAGAATTCATACCGCTGCATCAGTTTGGATTCAGGCGAAAGCACTCTACAATTGACCAAGTACATAGGATTGTATCCATAATCAATAGAGCTTTCGAGGAGAAGAAATACTGTCCGGTCGTTTTCCTGGACGTAGCTCAGGCCTTCGACAAGGTATGGCATAAAGGCCTAGTATACAAATTAAGCCGACTACTGCCGGGCAACATTTGTCGACTGCTTACATCATACCTAACGGGACGTAAATTTACAGTAGTACAAGGAGATACAACATCCGTGTCTTATGATATAGAAGCTGGAGTTCCTCAAGGAAGTGTCCTTGGTCCGATCTTGTATCTACTGTATACTCAAGACCTACCGACGGACGCGCAAACGATAACGGCTACATTCGCTGACGATACAGCTATCCTAGCTGTTGCCAGTAGCCAGTCTGACGCAACAAATAAATTGCAGAACTCACTAAATAAAGTGTATGAATGGGCGTCAAAGTCGAAAATAAGGATCAATGAAGAAAAATCTAAACACGTAATGTTCACATACCGTCGAACAGAGGCGCACTACCAAGTATACTTGGGGGGCGAACCTATTCCACAGGCTAGCTCAGTCAGGTATCTTGGTATGCACCTAGACAAGCGACTGACATGGGAAGTACATGTCCGAATGAAAAGTAAGCAGATAAAGAAAACAACACAACAACTCTATTGGCTAATCGGACGGAAGTCGCAGCTGGATGTAGAACACAAATGCTTACTGTACCGGCAGATTATAAAGCCAATATGGACCTATGGCCTGCAATTATGGGGCTGTGCCAGTAGGTCTAACAGAGCGAAGATACAGGCCAGACAAAATGTGATATTAAGAGCGATTGTCGACGCGTATCGTTATTCTAGAAATGACGATGTGCATCGAGATCTACAAATTCCGTTCGTTAACGAAGAAATTGGAAGACACGCAACTGCCCACAGGAAGCGGTTACAGCAACACGTCAACGTGGAAGCCAGTCAATTGCTCGATACCGAACTAGACGTCAGGCGGCTGAAGAGGCATCACCCGGTCGATCTAGTTATATAATTACAAAGTACGGATACAATAACAGAATGGCAAAAGTCATGGCCACTGGGCCATTGACTTTAAACCCATTGGCTTGATTAATACATTAGCATATGTTAGATCAGGCTACACTCCTTTAAATTGATGCTTATTTAACCTGATAGGTTAAGATTGTATCTTTATCTATAATTTAAAAAAAAAAAAAAAAAAAAAATCTTGAATAGAAGGAATCATGTAGCCTTCCTTGAATTTGCAGAGAAAGCCATACGTTTTAAATTAACAATTATAAATTAATCAAGGATAATTAGCTAAATTCAAACGTGAATCCAATACCTCCTTCGCTCCTGGTGGCATGGTCCCCTTACTTATAATTAATTTCTAATTTACCTGACTATATTATTAATATGTTCAAACATGTAATGATGTTCATAACTTAAAATATTTTAATCTTGACCATAATGAGGTATGTTTACTTTTAACGATGTATTTATATTCGATAGACTTATCTTTCAGAGAAGTAATTTTCTTTTTTTTTATTATTATTATTTTACCAAAGATTTTCTCTTATAAAGATGTATTTTTCTTAAGTTTAATTTTTTTTTTTAAATATTCTTCTAAGATTTTTATTTTTGAAATTGTGTATTTAGTTATCGACGAGATATATTTTGGTATCTTTGTTTCTGAAGTTGTATTTTTTTCTTGTATATTATATATTTATTTTTATTATTTATTACTACCAAGACTCCTTTTTTTCATGCACACAGGTAGTTCCATAATTATTTAGCTTTAAGCTCACTAGTCCCCTGTCCTTTATAATAGCACCTAGATTTTAAGCAATAAACTAGCCCCACCAGGTAAATCCGGATTGAGGAACAAACTAAAAAAAAAAACCTGAATTTTCCAATCCTTCATCCATTCTGCTATATCATCCAGAGCACGCTGCAGATTATCATTTGCTACAACTTGGGAATGACTGACTGCTAAGATGGCTGTGTCATCAGCAAACATTGTTGTTGTATCCTGTATCGATGATATATCCGCTGTATACAATAAGTAAGAGGTAGATCCTAAGACACTACCTTGGGTAACTCCTGCTTGTATCGGACAATGAGTTATATGAAACTGTAGAATGTAAAAAATCAGTGAATATTAAAACCAAATGCACGAACTGTGAAGGTGAGCACACTGAAAACTGGAAAGGATGTCCTGTTTACAAAGAAGAAGCTACTGTTGCTTCTAAGCCCAAATTAACATCAACACAACGAGTTCTACAAAATACCTCACACCAGACGGAATCGAAATCAGGCTCTGAAACAGTCGCAAGTAAATCAAAGAATGAGAAACCCAGGCTTCAGAATGTTTGAAATACAGGGCCAATCAGCTGTGTTAATGAATTAATACCCACTCTGGTGGATGTATGGAATCTTTTGCAGAAAATGACATCAGAATTTCAAAATTAGAAAATCAAACTAACCAATCGAAGAAGTCTAAATCACAACAGAAAAAAAAATGACGGAATCTGCAATTGGATTACTCCTTTGAAATGCAGTTGGTCTTACGAGTCGAAGAGGAGAGTTTGAACATTTTGTAAGTCTTAAAAAAATTGATATCGCTCTGATATCAGAAACTCATTTCAAAGATTGAACTGACTTAAAATTTAATTGTCATACAATATACCATACTCCGCACACCCTGTGACGGAGGAGAATGGCGTAGGTCTGCAGGAATAATAAGAAACAATATCGAACATTATCGAAATATAGATGTATGCAAGAATAATACGCAAGTAACTGTTGTAACTATTTATAATAATAATAATGCAGAAATAAAGGTAGTTGCATTTTCCACCAAGGAAAAGAAAAGTCTTAAAAATAACGAGAGCCGAATTTAATCAGTTATCGCTTCATTATGGCCGGTGATTTCAATTCTAAGCATACTGCTTGAGGTTTTAACGTAGGTAATACTCGAGGAAAAGAGCTTTTAGAAGCATTGAATGTATACAATTGCAGATGCATGTCAACTGGCGAGGCTACTTATTGGCCAACTGATTCACATAAAACACCAGATATTTTGGACTTGTTTATATTAAAAGGAATTTCCCCAAATTACACAGAAATTTTAAGTTATAATGATTTAACTTCTGACCATATTCCTGTTTTGCTAACATTTGGTAATACAGTTATACGGGGAAACAGAAGCGAAAGACACAAATAAATTTACAACTTAGGACACGTTCAGAAACCAGTTAAACACTTCGTTATTCAAGCTGTTCGTGAAGCTGCATAAGTTGCAATTCCAAATAATAATGTTGTAACACAAGAAAATTGTTATTCGCTCGAAATCAGGAAATTGGTCAAAGGCGTACAGCACGACGTATTTGGCGTAATACTAGAAGAATTGAAGATAAAACAATATTTAACCGAATTAGTAATAAACTAAATAAATTAATATATGAATGAAAGCAAGAGAGCTTTTTTGATTATATGTCTAATTTAAGCCCTTCTACAGAAAAAAAATGATTCCTTTTAGAAGACAACGCGACATTTCAAACGGTCCTCTACTATAATACCACCTTTAAAGGATGAATTTGATAGCTTGCGTATGACCAATTTCACAGCTGCCGGCTATATCAAAGCTATTCGAAAAGCTACTTTTAAAAAACGTATCAAATCCTTCGCTAAACTACTTGATCATCAGTTTGGCTTCCGCGTAAACCATTCAACGATCGATGAAATATATCGTGTAACAAGCATAATAAAAAAGCGTTTGAAGAGAACTACTCTGCTGTATTTCTTGACATCGCACGAGCATTTGATCGTTTCTAGCACCAAGGACTTATTGTTAAAGTAAGTCGCATTTTACTAACAAACCTATTCCACAATCGTATTTATCCGATTTCGGATTTTGCATATTGTAAATAATAATAACTAAATAATGATGATGATATAATATTTAAAAATAAATAGTACTTTGAAGGCTAACCCATTTTGTACGCAAAACAACGTACAATGGGCTAGTCACTAACGAATCATACGACGACCATGGTATATATATATATATATATATATATATATGTGTGTATGTGTGTGTTTATGGTATGAAATATATCTAAGGATATTTATATTCTATTATGAAAGTATTTTATTAAACCTATAAATATTTTTTACGACTTAAAGGAAGGAATTTTCCCCATTAAATCCTATCGGCCGTACGTATTAGGACGGAAGAACATGTTTATGTCCATTATGAGATATAACGACTTCTTTTTCATTTTACCTAAAATTTTTTCTGCTCATAAATGCTTGCACGTGCAGTTAAACATTATACAATCTGTTAGCGTCTTTTTACTTGTTCGCGATAGTTGACATTGGTTTTTTTTTTTCGGAAAATATTTGGGGCCTAGAAGTTGTAGATTTTCTGAGAAGGCAATTTTCTTTTAGCGAGCATGTATGATGAAAAAACGGAATTTATTTGCTTAAGAGTTAACGGGTTACTACAAATTTGAGCTGTTACCGGGATTTAATTTAAGCGTGACCTTTAGGTATATATAATTTGGTTTATTTGTCAACATCTTTCGACATTATATTTCGATAATTATACGTAATATATATTCAGACGTACGTAAGCGTGTAGTAAAATAAATGTATCTATACCTATAAGCTTTTATTTCGACCGTTTGTTAATGCGAGAGATAGTAAATTCTGTATTCTGCTGGGATATAATTAAAATGACGAAGAAAAACAAAATAGTTATAACTTAAGTGTATTAATACATCAAAAAACTAAATATATATATTATTAAAGTTATTGATTGTGGAATGTAGTGATTTTTATTTATACTTGATTACTAAAAATAGTTAAAATCACTTTCATAATTCATTTTTGTGTAAAATTGTAAACTTAGTTTTAAATTAATATGTTATGATTTTATATTAATTAATTTTAACGGTATATAGCTTGACAATGGCGTAAATGCCGAAAAGCTTCGCATAATTAAAAATAAATTTAGTGATTTTAACTATTTTTAGTAATCAAGTATATATATTATTTATTAAAAAATAATTTAAAAACAAACTTAATAAGTTACAATATTAATATTTAACGTGTGACGTGAATAAAATATTTAGCTCTAAAAATGGTAAATAATTTAAAATTTTACGATCATTTCCGTTAACGTAAAGAATGAGATAATTAAATTTTTGCTAGTATTTCATGAACTATATTATAAGAGTGATAGATTAAATTATAAAAAATGACTAATTTCGACTTATAAATCGATAATGATAATTTCAAATTTAATCTGTATATAAGCGTTTATTACGAAATGTTAAAAATTGAAATATTTATAACATTAATAACATCTTCTCGGAGAATAATAGAAAACGATCACAGCGTATGAAATTACGATAGTGATAGCAATAGATTTAAAAATACGGAAATATATCGATATATTTTTTTATCGAAAATCCGGGATATTCGTATTAAAAAAAAAAATAAAAAATTATCAGTTGAAAGTTAATAAACTTTATTTAAAACGATATCAAATATCAATTTTTACTGTGTGTTATATTCTCGATGTAGGTCGTGAGAAACGTCTGAAAAATAATCGATATAATTTAAGAACGAGCGAGATAATTGAATCGTTTGTTTTCGTATATTGTAGAGATCGACGTGAATTATTTAAAGTTTATTATTGTAAATTAAAAATAGAAGCATATATATACATTATATATATATATATATATATATATATATATATATATATATATATATATATATATATATATAAAGTTTTATTTATTAATAATTAAGCTGGAACCTCGTAAAACGTGCTTGTATATGTGAAGATAGAGGAAGAATAAGATTATCTTTAGTAGCTAATATAATAATAATAATAACAAAGTGCAACATATAAAAGCAACGATGATATAATACAAGAAAATTTGAAAAATAAAAAACTTGCTACAAAAAAAAAAGAGAAAGAAAATGAAATACAAATAGCGTGCAATTAAATTGAAAATTACTTAATAAATAAATAAAGAAATATATAAAATAACATAATTATGTTAAAAATCGATGTTTTAGTCGGCGATGTTTGTAGCGCGTATATTACGTAAGCTGACCATATTGTAGTCCCGTATGACTTTAATTCATTTTCTTGAATTTTACAATTTTCATAAAACTTTTTAGCAAGCTTTTTGAAAATAAGAGCTCGATGTTTAGTTTAATCTCGAATCCTGCCAAAACCTGGTGGCATTGAGATTCTGTAACAACGGTTTTGTAATAATTGTAATTTACAATATGTACGGAAACTTAAAACCAAACGGTACGTTAACCGGGGACGAATAATAATAGTTGTATATAGTAGCTTTTTATTTGTAACAGTAAGGTGGGACCTTCGTTAATCCGAATAGCTTTATATATCGATAAACGTTTAATATTATTATTGTACGACAAACGCGAGTCTAGAGTGACGCCTAAATACTTGATATCTTTAACCTATCTAATACTTTGACCGTTAATTATAATTTCTGGCAAAGGTAACGGATGCCTTCTGAAAAAATGAACGGGATTTCTCGGTGTTGAGTTTCAGCTTCGAACGTTTATAGTACTTACAGAGAGTGAAGGTGGCCTTTTGTAATCTACTACAAATTGTATCGGGTCTGTAAGAATCACAATACAAAGTCGTCTGCATAAAGGAGCAGCTTTAATAAATTGAATTTTAGGTAAATAATTTATTAACAGTAGGAAAGGGTAAGGACCTAATACAATATCTTGTGGGAGCGCAGCGTGATAGGTCCCAATTAAGGAGCTAATAGAACGATGAGTAACATAGAAAACTCTATGATATAGATACAATTTTATTACTTTAATTAAATATGTGAGATAATGATATTGGAACATTTTATATAAATTGGCATCGTGCCAAACCGTGTCAAACGCTTTTTCTATATCGTTAATAATAATCCGACGTGTTTATTCAAGTTAAAATTGTTACAAAGTCAGCTATCCTTGCAACCTGATCCACTGTAAAATGATTAGTTTTAAAACCAAACTGTTCATTTAAAAGAATATTGTTTTCTAGTGAAAACGTTTGAAACCGACTGAGTATAACTGTTTCTGCTAATTTACTTAAAGTACTTAAATAAACTAATGGGACGAATATTATCTATGTTTGACATATCTTTCCCTGGTTTGGGTAGAATAATAACTTTATATATTTTCAATCTAACCGAAAAGTAAGAATTTATGAGAATACTATTTATTATTTCGGTTAAATAAACAATTGGTTTGCGAGGTAAGTTTTTAACCATTGTTACAGAAATTTCGTCCACACCAGAAGATGTCCTATTCTTCAAGGATTTTATGTGTTTATTGGCCCCGTTAAAATATATATTAAAAAAATATTACGTATTTTTCACAATCCGTACTTTTACCAATAAAAAATAAAATATTCATCAAATCCCGTTTGTAGATTCTAGACTTTACACTAAATAATGTAAACGTGTTATAATTAAGTGAGAATGACGTGAAGTAGACCTGAGAGATGAATTGTGTGAAGTTAACCCCTGTAAACAGCAATAAATTATTGTCGTTGTCGTTATTACGATGATAATGTTCCGGCATTGATGGAATTTCACCAAGAGTGCTATGCGAATTGTTGTCCCGTAAAGGAATAGTTTTGTTAACTTAAAGACACTTGCCTTCGTCTTAACATATTCCAGAAAGCTTCGAAACAGCGCAAATAAACCTAACAAACCGGACGAGAAAGCAGAGTCGTACAGACACCTATTTCTCTATTGCCTGCAATTTCAAAACTATTTGACAGATTATTATTGAAGAGACTTCAACCATTCGCAGAAGTCGAATTACCGACATTTTGATTTCCGACATTAATATTCTACAACTCAAGTTGGGTTGCCGCTCATAAGGGTATTCAGGGTAATGAAGTATGTGATCGGGCTGAAAAACTTGGGGCATTGGAGGGCATTCTCATTCCGAGGGTTCCCTACCCCTGTTTAGTAGCATCCGCTCGAGCAGACCTTCTTCATCGATGGAAGTCTATGTTTAACTTTTATAGATCCATCCAACCTAACCTCCCTTCCACATCCATTCTCGCTCTTACGCCTCCTAAAAATCTCTCAACTCGACTTTTCTTTTCAATCCGGGTCAGACTTCGTTCCAACCACAATTGCCTTCCTAGCCATTTGTACTCTATCAATCTCACTCCATCTGTATACTGCCCTGTGCATGCGGGAAATATAGCCGACGCTAATCATGTGATTTTTGCTTGTGACTTGTATACCAGAGGTTTATCAAGAAAATTTTACAATTAAATATTTACCCCCCTACTCAGTTGCCTACTTATTGGCCCTGAATAACAACGATATCCTCACGGCTCTGGCCACCTACGTCTTCATTTCTAAAATTAGTCTGTCGTTTTTTCTTTTTTTTTTTTTTTTGAAATTTTTTTATTTTTGAATTTTTAACAGTGCACACAATGGATAATTTTGGTTATTAGACTTAAGTCGAATTAAAAAAAAAAAAAATCGTGTTCAGTCACTAATCGTTAGAGGAAAAAATACTGTTCAGTAGTATTTTTAGATACAACTCAGACATAGTATTTAACTATTTTAGTTGAGATACAACTTATTACAAAGTTTGTACACAGACCAAGCAGGTTCGGGATAATTATATTAACGGCGCTTGACAATAATTTGCACTAGTAAAACTTAAAAAATAACGAGAAATCATATTTTTTATATATATATATATATATATCATCATCATTTAGTCGTAACTCCACGTAGGAGTATCGTGATCAAGGTAACAGTTTCATTTTCTGCCTCCATTCTGGACGATCTTTGGCATCATGAACGCATTTTGAAAATGACATCCGAGCTGCAGCAGTCACTGGATCTGTCCTTTTAATTGGTACTCTGCATTTTGGCCGCACACCATTCATTCTTCCGATAACTATTGTTCTTTCGATTCCGTCATGTTTTCGTATGATGTGACCAAAAAATCTCATAATACGTGCGAGAACTTCCGTTGTTAATCTGCGGGTTGGACGAATTTCTTCCAAAATAGACGTATTAGTACGCTTTTCCATCCACGAAACTTGAAGGAGCCGTCTCCAGCACCATATTTGGAAACTATTTATGCGAGTTTGTTCGGACTTTCTGATCGTCCACGTTTCTGATATATATAAAAGAAGTTTATTCGTTTAGGTTTATAAAACAAGTCGTTTCCATGAAATATACAGGAATCTATTTTTACGGTACTTTGCATATTCTAATTATTTCAATTACAAATACTAAAATTTACCTTCACACTAACGTGATTAGTTCCGTCAGCTAATTGTAGTAACATATCGTTGCGTTACGTTATACGTACCCATTTGCAATATCCTTGTAATGAATGTTGGCAACGTCTAAGTGGTATATCGGTGCACTGGCATATGCATATTTATATATACGTATACTAATGAGGTAAAATGGCTGTGAATGTTACGAATTTTATTGTATATATATATATATATATATCATCATCATCATCATCGTCGTATCGTTCATTTCCGAACGTCGTGACTAGCTATTATACGTTTATTTTTATGTGCAAAATATGAGCTAGCATTCGAGGCACTATTTATATGCGACGCAGATGCGCATGCACATGATGTTATACGGAGTGGGGTGCCACTGCCTATTCGGTGATAATTAAGAATTAAATAACGATGAAAACTTTCTCTATGTCGCATGTTGGTTTAGAACCTCCGGCCGTCAAGTTGACAGTCGAGCACTCTAGCAACTATGCCACCGCGATAATATATATATATATATATATATATATATATATATATATATATATATATATATATATATAAAATATTAATCATTATTTAGTTAATAATGATGGAAAATTTTAAATTAGGTTTACATCAAGAACAAATATTGCGACTATTAAAAAATATGTCATTTTTATCGACGAATTCGGTACAACGCACTGAAAATAATAAATTTATAAATAACAACTAGGTTAATATTTGGGACTCATTCGCATCAACATATACTGCTAAAAGTACTACCTGGGAGTGAATATTAATAAGTTAGAAATACAATTTACTAACATATAATTAGAAGTAATTATTTTTATATCGAAAATTACAATTTTAATTATTTCAGCAAACGAGGTTATATATGTGTTCGGGCTTATTTAAATACATATATATATACACACCATAATCGTAGTATTTGTTCGTTGCCGAACATGGTTACTAGTTTATTGTACGTTACTTTTGCATATAAAATGGGCTAACATTCAACGTTTAATTATATGCGACGCAAGTAGCATATAATGCTATACGGAGTGAGGTGCCACTGCCTTCTCCGTGATAATTAACACTTACATGATGATGAAAAACATTATTTCACGAGTTGGAATCAAGTCCTCGATTATTATTATAATATATATATATATATATATATATATATATATATATATATATATATATATATATATTCGTGTTTAAAAATCTCCTCGATTGTGATTTTTACAGTGTAAATAATAGTAATAATGATGAGAATGAAGTCGTCGTAATATTAATTGACTTGACCCGACAAACAACGTTGCACTGCTTCCTGCGTAAATGTTTTATCAACCGTCTCTCGGGACAATTTATTCCCCTTTATACAGTAGCTGTTTTGCATCAAGTGTACATTCTTACATCTTCATTCCTTTATCTGTGGCCTATTTTTTTTCTTTGTTTTAGGGATGTTTTTTTTTCTTTTTACTTTCCCGTCTTTACTCGTCTTAACGACTTTTCTAACTTTTGCTCTCATTGGCAGGGACTTAATATTTTCCTCCATAAAGAGACTTTTTAACTTTTGTCGTTCTATATCTGTATTTTATCCTCGTTTAATACATACTTTAGGCGTGATCTAGTATTTTTTTTTTATATATATATATCCTTTTCTTTATTTCACCTTTCCTTTCCGGCCGAGAGCCAAAGCTTTCAGCTAAAGCTATGAAAGAATCTTTAGTAGCGATATTAGAAAAAGTGTCTATCGTTTTATATATTATATATATATATATATAAAATTTTTTACCGAGTTAATACTTTATATCATTGTATGTCTGCCAGCCGTGAAGATACGCTCTCATCCGTTACAATGTCACTTTTCCATCATCATCGTTTGAATCTCAGTCGATCCTACGCTTCGTGGATACAGTATAATAGGAATTTGCGTGGTAATATCTCCCGCAACGAAAATCATCGGAGCGATGAAGTGTCTATCCTCTGTTGCAATTTCATTTCTGTATTTCGTGTAATCTCGTTCGATCGGATCCGGGATTCGCGCCGCTAGACGAGACTTGATACTACGACGTAATGATAACAGTAGACAAGGAAGTTGGCGTTGTCATTCTGCGGGGGAAGAATCGACACCGATAACGATTCATCGAAATTGAGAAAGTTTACCGCAGCAACTTAGGCCATTTTTAATAGTCCGTTATTCTTCGTCTCCCGTGCCACGAACCACAAACGAACGTCTTTTTTTCCCTTATATTTTATCGTATATACCCTCTTCCTATGTATCTTGTTTTTGTTTTTAGAGGGAAACAATTTATTTTTGATGGCGACACACTGCGGAACTTGTCGGTATAATTTTTAATAATAATCATAATAATGCCGATGAAAATTTCTGTAACAGTTTCAATAATAATAACGATAAACTGAACGGAAATAATGCCGATGCAATTTTTTTACGACGATTTAAAAATTATACTAATAAGAAGTTAATTTTGATTACGGACGTCAAATTAATTTTAAGTGAAATGGTGAAAAAATCGGAAATTATTATGACAATAGTCAATACGACTAAAATTGAGTAATCCTGGATAACCAACCGCTTAATCAATAGAACTTTTTAATAGAATGGAAAGAGATTAAAACTGTAGGCTCGTCCTCGTAAAAAATTACAGAAGAATACCGTAAATTAGACAAAATCGGTCAAGTTAAAGAGGTACGTCTAAAGAAAATACGCGAAGAAATTAAAAACCATCGACAGAAAAAGAACCAAGAGCTGTCTTTAATTAGACGAAATCGATTAAAAAAAAAATTGGAACCTCGTTACAGAAATATCAAAGAAAAAAGTAGGAAAGTCTTAATAGATATAGAAGAAATTACAGATAGTTGGAAAAGATAGTGTCAAAACTTAGTTTTAAACAATTCCTCGACAATTAAATCAGATACTAATCTTGGATTACATTGTAACAAATCATTTCGTTTCATAAACCCCAAAATCTGCCATTAGTTCTTTAATTTGACGTGTGAGCTTGTTACTTTTCATGGAGCGATTTTTTTCATAATTACAGTTTGAGGGCGAATTTACTTTATGCAAAATGAGAACTAAGGCCGGCATGAATCATTCGAATCTTGAAAAATTGCGAACAATTATTGTTCTCTTTAATAAATAAGCTACTTAGTTTACTGGAGAGCGTTGTTTTGTTGACAGTACGGCAAATATTAAATGTCAGGGTTCACGTCGTTAATTATTCGCAAGCATGTCACAATGTACTAATACGCTGTACTAATACGCAGACATACAGTCTCATGCAACAGAAGATTCATATGATATTTCACACATAGTTTTTAAATAATAATAATAATAATAGAATATAATGTAAATTTATTTATTTAAATTTTAACAACAAAAGAAAACATATTTTTAAGATGTAAAAAGAAAAATGTTTGATTTCAAGAACTAGATGGTTTAGTAAGAATTCGATAATCATTACGCGTACATTGAGGTAAAATTTTCTTAGGAATTCAATTTCTCGTTAAAAAAATCGATTAAAAAATTGCGATTGAAAATTGTCGTACGAGATTATCGAACAATTAATTGATCTATATAAGGCCGCTGATCAAATTAGTGTTATTTTTTATTTTTTATTTTTTTTATAGTGCCGTGTTTAACTACCGATGCTATTACCGGGACTGGTGATTTAACAGTTAGATGTAGTAACTGAGGTTGGCGGAGGAAGGCAAGTGTTAAAGCGAACTTGACGCGTATCATAGGGACGTGTAAGTTGACAAGTAAATTTTGAATTTTATGAATTTGAGGGAAAATAAGAGAATTGCAATTCAACAAAGTGGAAAAACATCTAATCAGCGAGAACGATGATATTTTTGGAGGATCGAGCAAAATGAACATATGAGATTGAAAATTTTCTTCTGACATTCAAAGTAGCGTTAATAAATACATAAGGAATATTTAAGGCAATAAAGAAAACGCATAGTGTTGGAATGTGGACGGTATCGAGAGGCTTTTTAATAATCGAAACACTGAAAATATTTTGTTATGAAAGACTTGTATATTGTAAATCCAGAGAAGTTATACAGTGACTTCAGGTTTATGAAAAAAAAAACGTACATTGTAGCTGATAGGAGATTATTATTTTCAAGTCACTAGATTAATCCGTTTCGTATGTTTTACAAACGCAAGATGCTAAGGTAATATAGGAAATAACGTTTTCTGCGGTTGAAACTATTTTATTTCCTAACATGAAAGTAGATACTCCCATGAGTGTGTCGGGATAAGTAGCAGTGACTAGAAAATAATTTGAAGGATTTTAAGAAGGATGATAGTTATAGAAGGTGTAAGATGGTTTAGTATTTTGTAAGTAATGCCAACGTGTCTAGGAGATGAGAACTTATTAAGTGAAACTGAAAATTTCACTTAAGGGTAATCTATAGGTAAAGAAGAAAAGTAGGGTTAGAATTTAATGTACTGGAGATTGAGAATAATAAATGACCAGAATAATTGACGGGGGGTCAACGAAATTAATACGATCCCTGACGAGAAACCACTGTTGGAACAATCACCCGCCAGCTGTGTGCTTTTTCTAAATGTAGGATGCTGGTTGATTGAGATTAATAGAGAAGCGCAGGCAATCAAATTCGAACCTCAGCCGAAATCGATCAGGAAATAGTTTATGAGGGTATACCCTTAAACAGTTGGGGGCGTATCACAAGCCATCACAACATAATCTCTGGATTATTTTTATTTCCCTTTTATTTTTCGAACGTAAAAACTATGACGTGATATCTGTTTCGAAAGAATACGTTTTTCCTAATCTTGACGTCATCGATCTTCCCTCGTCGATTTGAAAGTCAGAGAAGTTATAAGTCCGTTAGTTCTACGAACGGCTATAGTAACAGCGTACATGTGGTAGTAAACCAGTTTCTACATGTTTCCCATGTGTTCATGTATGAATGTGAATAATAGAAGGTAGATCAGTTAAGTAACAATTCACTGATTCTTTTATTCTTACGAATTTTCATTCTATCTGCATACAGAGAGATATACGACATATATATATATATATATAACATTAGTAAAATGGACAAGTCTATGTTAAAAAAAATGTATAATGCGCATACAAATAATAATTTAGATTAAATTTTCTGTTATTTGTAAATAAACATTAAAAGACATATTCCATTAGTAAATATTAATTGGTTTAGGTAGGTGGTACATTAAATTTACGTAATATTTCTTTAGTATAATACTGTATAATTTAATTATTTTATTTTATAATTGGATATTTTTGTGAAATACTCGGGTAATTAATAGTATTTTATTCAATAATAAACATGTTCATGCGAGTAGTCAGTCAATGTATTCTCTAAATCGATATATGTGAAACACAATGTTAATGGTTATCCAAATAACGATTTAACTTTTTATTTGCAACAATATCAGCCATTCGAATTTGAACTACTCGAAAATACACGCTAATATTGTAACATCTATATAAATTTTAAAATACATTACACATATTATTCCAGTTATATTAATTCAAACCCGTATGCTTATTATATGTTTATTACTGTTTGTGTCACAATTAATTGAATATTGAAATAAATATATACATATGTTTCACTTGTCAGCTTACTGCAACAAACAATTTAACAAATATAAGTAAACAATTTTATTAAATGTAAAGTTTGTTTATACTTAATAAAATGAAGAAGTTATACCAGGAATGTCCAACTGTTTTTGCTCCTGGGCCGGATTTAAAAAAAAATGTTTTCATGGCCCGGAAAAAACATTAAAATTATAAAATGACAAGTGAAACATAAGTAAATATTAAGGTCTGTAACGTTCGAAAATGATCGATTTTATACGATTCGATTGATATTTCTAGTCGATTTCGTAGTTTCAAATTTAACTTTGATATCGTTTAAGATATATGAACCATTGAACTATACACCGACACATTAGTCTGAACGGTTAGATCTCTATTATTGAATACTCTCTTGGATAGTTTTCGATACGCGTCATTTGCCTTTTTTCAATCGAGATGAGATCTCATCATCGAGAGTTGCATCCTTCTTTACAACGTTACCTAAGTAGTTAAATTAATTTACTATCTGAATGTTAATCCCATTTAGTTGGATATCCATTTCATCGTTGTTAAGATGCATAATTTCTGTTTTATTTAAATTTATGGTAAGACTAAAATCTTTATATACGGTTTCCTGACATTTCAGGGAATCTTGCAGGTCATTTGCATGTTTACCAACTAATACGCAATCATCTGCATGCTGCAAGCTTGTAACCGCGAATGACTGAGTTTTTTTCGCTCTATATTTCGTCAGATTATATAACCCTCCGTCGTATCGGAACTTTATTTGTATACAAATCCGTTTCACACGCTGATTGAAAATCTGATGCACCATACTCATGTAGAAATTGAACAATGTAGGTGCAAGTACACATCCTTGTTTTACTCCAGTGCTCTAATCAATTAACTGCGTCAATCCCGCGTCACATATTATAGCGCCCTTAGTTTGGTCATGTAGTTGCTTCATTAAAAACGTAGAATCTTCTGTGGACATCCAGCAGCTTTAAGGCACGTAACTCCGTGATAGGTAGAAACGTATTAAATAAAATTGCGTTAGTTATACATCTTATATATGTAAATGAATGATTCTTGTATTTATATATATAAATATATTTTTCAGACATCTTGCCAATGGCCCTAATGAATTTTGGATAGAATTTTGTACATACATATAATGTATTGATTAATTTAAAATAATCCGTATGGAAATAACGAACTTTGAAAATCTTGGTCCTGAATCCAAACATCCCCTAAAATTTTAGAAATCTCAGTTTGTTCTTTCATAATCTTTTTCTTGATACATATGTAAATTTACATTGAAAGTTTCAGCCCAATTGTATGTACCTTACCGGGCGAATACTACAAACTTGCAAATTTGTTCTTTATTGCAAATGTGTTGGTAAATATAATTAATATACTATATACCGTTTCGATTTAAGGTACCGGGATGTTACAAAAATATTTTCTAATCTGATAAAAAATTATTTTGAGGAAAAAGCCCGATCGAATTATTCGCAAATTCATTTCCAAATATGTAATTGTTTCTAATAAGTATGATTTGTATCCAGTGTACAAAATTTGAATAAAATAAATATAAGTTGGCACAGTACATTTACCTTTGTAATAATTAACAGACGAATAACAATAACGGTTATTTTTTCTGTGCGCTGTGTACGTATTTACCTCTATTTTATATTGATTGTTTAAAAGAAGACGAACTTATGCCGTGTTTAAAAAGTGTGTACACGAAGCTGAGATGATAACAATAAAGTCGCGACGAATTTTTGCGTAGCTACACTTTCGTTGATGTTTCTTCACTATGAATTTTTGTCATTAGCATTTGACCATTCATTTTCAAACAACGTAGTAGAAAAAATAAAAAAATTATTCATTTATTATATTTTTAAATAACATTACTCCGATAATTTTCAAGGTTCAATATAAATTATTCGTCTATCAAATATATTATAAGAATAAAAAATTGAAAGCTTATTTATATTGTTTCCTTAATAATAAACCGATATTTTGCCCTTCCTTTTTTTAACAATGATTTAGTTAAATTTTCATTCATTTATCTCTTGTATATTTTAATCTTAACACTATTCAAAACGGATACTTTTTCACTCATTCCGATATTTGAAAACGATAACAGACCACGTGTATATATAAAAAACAATTAATTGTTATTCACGTGACTGAAATATTACTAACTACAGTCTAAAATATAAACATAGAAGTTTGAATGTTTATAATATAAGAATGATCTCTTCAGATAGGAAAAATAATTTCGAGACAACACAACATGTGAAAGATGAAGTTATACTCTGTAAAACCATAAGCGCTCTCTTTCTTATTAAAGTAAATGACCGTTGAAATATGCAATTTTATGTTATTATAAGTTTTGTAAATTCTAAATTTATCACTTACCAACTCTTTTATACCATAATGTAGTGCAATCTCTTTAAAATAACACTCTTGTAATACATAATAAACATAATAAACATAATAAACCATATCCTAAATGTTATATATAATACAGTCTTCAGTTTCAGCTGTACCAAATCTTTTTAAGTATATTTAATGACAAGCGATAAATGGTATATTATAAAAATTAACGTATACTGTTTATTCTTTTCGTTTAAATTAGTATTTGTATGTTAATCCCTTAGGCCGAGGTTACATTGGATCCGAATGGCGATTTTTTACGATTGTTTAAAAATTTACTCGAAATTTCGCCACTTTTTCACCTTTCCAAATTGGTAGCTTAACGAAAATCGATCCGATTTCGAAAAACTCTATCTCGTTCGAAAGCTCTTTACTTGCGCTCGAAAAAAGTTTAAATCGCTAATAGCGAAATGTGTATTATTTATCGAGTTATTAAGCTTCGAAGTTGACCATATTTTACGGAAAGAGCTTTAAATTTCCTAGTATAGCGAACTTTCAACAGGGATAACCGGGGAACGGTTAAAGTTTTCGATTTAATTTCTACATCGGAAGAAAGCCCCGAGTACGCAGATCTAAAAGTATAATAACTATACCGGTCGTAAAATCATTTTAAAGTACGTAAACAGCCGTCCGAACGCGAACGTAGGCGATTTTCCGTAAGATAAGAATAGAGGAAATTTCGTACAACTTTTCAATTTTGGATTTACGATTAAAAATTTAATTTTCAACCGATTTAAAAAATGTTTATTTCGTTTTAAAGCTAATACGTATACGAAAAAATAACGTAATAACTACTTCACCGGTATCTCGACTATTCGATACCGTAATAAGCGCACAAGCTCGTAATGTGCTTCTTAATATTTTTAATGCGGAGCTTTCGAGAGCTTATAAAAGCTCGAATTTTGATTTAACGATTTTCTTTTAAATAACTCGAAACGTCGAGAAATATGTTTAAAAAAAAAGGAGCGAAATTTCGTTTGGATCGGATAAACCTTTCTAGAGTTATAAACGATAATAGCCACCTACTAATGAGTGTTAAAAAATTTCACTACCCAAAAGGGCCCCGCGTACCCGAGGTTGTCCGGAAAGTTGGGAGCGCCGTACGACTTGGACAGAATTTCGAGTTAGGCCTTTGTTTTTTTTTACGTCCGTTTTAACGAAAAGTGCACTTTTTTCGCAACTTTGAGCCCGGATAAATGCTCAACTTGGACATTTACGCATTTTTACCGTAGAATATAGGTTATAGGAAATTTAATTATCTATCTATCGATACCAAACTCGACCGGTCATCTTAAATTTATGTAGGTAAGGGGCCGCCTCGATTAAACATGTAGCCTGAAAAACGTGATTTTGACCCAATTTTCGCGATGTTTTTTATCCTTAACGGTGGATCGTACGAATTTTAAGTTATTACAAAATTGTAGGGCCGTCCGTTCCGAATAGGAAAATAAGGTTTTCGAGTAGATCCGATTATTATTCGATTTTATAGAGACGTTTAAGTAAAAAAAGTGCCATTTTAGGCCTTTTTTTGAAGCCCCGTAACACCCCCAATTTTCGAGATAGCCAAAAACGGACTTCACCATGTGAAAGCGCATATCCAATGACAATTTTGCGACACAACTTTTCTCACGAATTCTGATCCAACGTAACCGCGGCCTTATTCTGAACGTATGCATTGTGATATTGTTTAATCACTTTAATAACAATAATTTAGTTTTTAACATACTATAATAAATATTAATACTACATGTTATGTTCGGTATTATCATAGATTTATAAAGTATACTTCATTTTTTAAATTATATCTGTTATTATTATTATTATTATTATTGTATATTATATAAAATATGCACATGATTTTGTTTATTTTATGTGTTAGGGAAATAATTATAAAATTTATTAACATTATATTTGTATATATTATTTTAATACTTTTGGTAAAACGAGTTATTTAACTTAGAAAAAAATAGTAACTGGATTATTCACATAGTAGATTGTAATTTATACAATACGACAAAGGTATATATGTATATTAGCTTTTAAAATAATGTATTTTCTGACAAGGGAAATGAAATTATAAATTACAAAGCGTTAATTATGATCAATCTGCTGTATAGGAAATAAACACCCCAAAAAAGAGTAATTCATTTTCATTTTTAAATAATTAAAACATCAGTTAAAAAACTGTATTGTAGCCAAATAAAACACACAATATACGATGAATTAAATGCTGAAAGTGATTAAAGTATACCTACATGAAAAAGTGTATGTAACTTTCATTGTGTTTCTATTATATTTCCAAATATCATTAACCTCCAGCGATCGATATAAATGAATCATTTACTCAATATATTCAAAAAATAAAACTAATTCAGATAATAATTAAATGTTTACTTATATTAATGTTGATGTATTGGAGAGTAGTGATTTTATGAATTTAGCAAAACAAAATAAAATCGAAGTTAATCACTAAAAAATGTTATTACATAAACACAAATACGAACACGAAGCTTTTCGACTATGAAGTCATTTTCAAGCTATTGTTCTATAGCTTGAAAATGACTTCATAGTCGAAAAGCTTCGTGTTCGTATTTGTGTTTATGTAATAAAATTATTTAGTGATTAACTTCGATTTTATTTTGTTTTGCTAAATTTACTTATATTACCATTTACATGATGAAATAATCAAATTAACTATTACAGCACTTTCAACATATCAATAAAACAAAATTATGCAAAGTAAGTCAACTTAATAACAAATAGATTAGACGTCATAATTGACAATCTATAATAATAATCGTATTAAATATTTTTTTATTTATTAAATCTCAAAAATGTTTAACGAAATGAAATACATGAAATTAGATTAACTAAATCATTAATACATTCATTAAGCCATATAATTAAATAAAAAAAAATATAAAAAGTTTCGGTTACTTACATAATTAATAATAAAATTTATTATATTATTCCTTTAATATTCATTAATTTCAATCGTTAAGATAATTATATATATATCCGAATTCCTACTGAGTCAATTTGAACCTTCTGCATTTGATTTTGAGGAAAGGATTCTGAATTCCAGCAGGTAGGACGAAACGGCGAAACAAAGGCTAAATATGTGTGAAACGATCTGACTTCATGGAAAATTCCCTAATTTATATTCAATCATTCTAATAGTATTTGTTTCACAGGATTTTGAATATTATACACACATACAAAGAGAGAGAAAGGTAGAACGATGTACATATGTAAAAGGGTTCTTCTGTGGGTGGTATATATATATATATATACATATGCATGCATACATCCAAAGGTAGAAAAAGGAGAACGATGTACATATATAAAAGCGTTGTGTAGTAGTAGTAATAATAATAATAATAATATAGTGATATTTGGGTAGCTGGCATTAATACTGCGTGTTCGAACCAAAATTATTAATAGGATAAGTCGTGTGACACTTTTTTATAATACATGTCCGATTTATAATAGAATAACCAATGTAAACTGTACGAAATGGGACATTGCTGAGTTTTCTCACAATATGTCATTCTAGTGGTTTTATTGTAAAAATACTTTTCCTTTTTATTTTTCACATAATCGTCGGACAATACGGCATTTTATATATATATATATATATATATATATATATATATATATATATATATATATATATATATATATATATATATATATATATACATATATTTAGACGTATAATCAGATGCTTATTTTAATAACTAACTTGTTCAGGTTTTTGCTTTGAACTATCACCACGTAGTAGACAAAAAAAGGGGATTTACGTTACGTTCTGCACATTTTTTATTTATTTTTCCTGGACGATATTTCTCAGGTTGTTTCGCCAATTGTAAGGGTATGACAACTTTCTGCGCACAACAGGGGAAGTTTACATATACAGTTATATCGGGTAATTGTTAAGAATATGTCGTCTACCGTATAATCCTGAGTGTTGTAAATACGTTGGTAAATTTTGTATATAACTTTGGGGTTGTAGTGAAACGCGTCGTGTACATGCATATATCTATACATTGTATATATACATAGGAAGCTTTTATTTCAGGTATACTTGAATAAGCTCCTTTAGCTAGCAGGTTTTTTTTTTGTTTTTTTATTCCCGTTCTTAATAGTGTCTTGTTTATGCCATTATTCTGTTCTGACACTGATGTAGGTGAGTTTAAGCGGAAAATGATTATATCTCTGTTGGCTCGACTTTGAAATACGTTATTAAGCTCTTTTTATATATATATATACATATACATATACATATATATGTGCAAAGAACACGCACACGAAGACATGCGAAGAGGGAGTTGGTCGTTTAAAAATTAATATTACTTTTCTCAGTTAACTGTCGGTACTCGGGCAACAACTTTCATTTCCTTTTCTGCGCGGCTGCTATTTTCATTACCGGATCGGTTGGAGCGGGGACTTGGTCCCCTTGTACGTATATTATCTTTTTTTTCTTTTCGTAAAAGTTCCTTTTTACGCGCTCACATATTTTACACTTACTGTCGATATCGGTGTGCCGGCTATATATCCTCAACTGCACTTGTCGCATCTCGTCCGTCTTCTGTTGTCTGGTCGGTAACTTTGAAATTTGCCTTCGACTTTTCCGATTCATCGCTTTCCATTTTTTTTCTTTATTCACCTTTCGGTCGTTTCTTTTGTCCAGGTTTCAATTTCATTTCTCATTTTCTGAAGTGCGCCCAGTATCGTCTTATATACATTGTCGTAACGAGAAGAAGTCCGCATAGGAAAGTGTTTCTTTTTACTATCAGCGAACGTCTATTATTTGTTATCCTTCTCTTCTTTCTATAATGCACGCGTCCTCTATACGATTAACGATATTCTCGCGACTAGAATGTAATTCGATCCATAGTATCGTTTTTTTATTTTTAATTTTTTGTTTCGAATAACTTGAAGTAGTAGAACTTACAATAATCGATAGGTTATTTGATTAAAGCGCATTTTATTTACACGTAAGGTTTTTCTTTTAATAATCGCCAAAATGTAAAACTTTCTTTTATAGAAGGAAAAGCAAGAAAATAAAATAAAACGTAAGAAAATGCTTATATACAGTATTACAAAAAAAACACAAATATTTTATTTATTTATTTATTTATTTATTTATTTATTTATTTATTAAATTTTATTTAAACGGCGCTCGACTACTCTGGTCATTTGCGTCCACGATACAGTATGAAAGTCGTATATTTATAAAAAAACAGTGAAAAAGTATATATTGTTACACAGTAACGTACTTAATTATATTAGCATGAGTAGGTTCGATATGTTTAAAAAATTTAATAGCTTCCGTGATATGTCTTCTTTATCTTGTAACACTTGACAATTGACGGATTTTCGAATTTTCGGCATTCAATGATTATGTGTCCCACCGTCAGTGCAGAGAGCTGGCAGTAAGGGCAGCACAACACCTCTTTTTCTCTATTAATCAGTGGGTCGTGCGTTAGCCTAGTGTGACCGATTCGTATCCTCGCTAGAGCTACTTTCTCTCGTGTATTTGTGCGGTACGATGTTGTCCGGATGTCAGTTTGCGGCTTGATCGATCGTAAATTGTTGCTGCTTAAGCTCGACCAGTGCTGTTGTTTGGCACGCTCTAATGAGCATTTTATCTGTTTATTGATAGCTTTTAGGTGTTTATCACCTGCAGGTTTGGCTTTTTGCCTAGGCGGGCTCAGTGGACTGTTGAGCTGGCGAATATATTTCTTGCAAGACCGAATGCTTCATTATTTTTGGTGTACGACCTTTTTAAGTTTGAACAAAACGTTTTAGCAAAGTGAAAAATCGATTTATCTATAAAGTGATCTGAGAATCACTATCACTGTATTTTACGATTGTTTTTTTCATTATTCTATTTTTGCTAATATTGTACATGTAAATTTAATGTATTTTTATATTTTATTTTATTTCTTGTTTTTTTTTTATTTTTTTCACGAATTGTTAATATTTTTATATTTTCGTTTTTTTTTTGCGTTCATGGCTTAGTGGTCCTTTTATATAAAAATTTAGCGATTTTAACTACTTTTATGTTGTTTATTTGTAAAAAATTACTACAATCCACACTATTCAAATGGTTGAGAATTAATGTAACCATTCTTTTATATATATATATATATACTAGCTGACCCGTCGAACTTCGTATCGCCCCACAATCAATAAATGTATAAATTTATTAGCTGAAACGCGGTTTTTTCGTTTCATCCGATAGATCGCTTTATTGTTAATCATGTGAATCATAATTATTAACAAAAATCAGTTTTATTTTCATTGTAGTGCTTTGTGATATACGATGTTTTTCGTTTGATTACCTGGCGCATAGACAAACAAATATGATGGTTTTCCAACACGGGAACAGGCAACATACAATTGACCATGTGAAAAACATGGGTTTTCCAAATTATGATCGCCCTTGGGACTTGTTTATGGCCATAGCAAAAGCAAGCCGAACTGGAAACTGTAGTCGTTTAAACTCAAATGGCACATCAGTCGGAATCATTGGGATGCGCGGTATGAGAACATCTTCTCCTTTATACTTTCCCTTTAGTATAGTTGCTTCTATCACGTTGTTTAGTAATTTTTTTATCGCTAAACGTGTGCCGTTGCAAAGACGCGGTTGGTTGATATTTCGCAACATTATAACTACCGATCCAACCTTTAATTGAAGATTGTGAGGTGGCAATCCTGGAAATCCAGCGAGTTTAAAAATTCCGGTGGATAGTTTATTACATCATCTTGGTTAGTAGCTGAATCAACTGATTTATATATCCTCGATTCGCCCGTAATTTGTTCTTGAATTTTGAAATTTAATTCATTTACATCTATGTTTTTTGCAGCCAATATAGCTCGTTCGCTCAACCAATCATGGTTTCTGTTATTTTCAGCAACATCTGGAAACACCTTCTGAATAAGTTCATCTTTTGATCGAGTTAATTGACAAAAACTTTCAGGAAAGTTAATGCAGCCAGTCAACATGTCTCTAGGAAATTTGCCATTACCTATGTCAATGAGCTGTTTAGAGAATATGTTTCCAGATTGGTCATTTTGCAATTCGACACGCATATTCTTGCTTAAATGAAGTACTTTGACATGTTTCCACAAATTGGAGGACTTTAGACATGCATTGAGTTCATCAGCTGGCGTTGATCGTGGAATCACTGGTGGCAATGTTTGACGAAAATCAGCTGCTAACAAAATCATGCCACCACCAAATCGGTTATGATTGTTCCGTAGATCTTTTAAGGTTCTGTCTAAAGCCTCCAAAGATTTTTTATGTGCCATCGTGCATTCATCCCAAACAATCAATTTACATTGCTGCAAAACCTTTGCCATTGCAGAGTTCTTCGAAATGTTGCAGGTTGGAGTTTCATTGCTTTGCACATTTAATAGCCATTTTAGTGCTGAATGGGCTGTTCGACCACCTTCAAGCAAAGTTAATAAATACGCAATGTGGGATATAAATTTATGGATTGTATAAAATAAAATACAATAAATAAGCAATGAGGGTATAAATTTATTGATTGTCAGTGATCAAACTTAAATAATATTTGTTCTTAAAAATAATTATGATTAACTGCTTACATACCTTGAAAGTTGGCATAAAATTTTCCCGAACTATATTTGTTGCCCCAAATGAAGTCATTTGAAAGCAATTGTTATATTGTTGGATATTTGTCAAAAAGTGTATGGAATCTGTTCCTATTCCTGAAACCAATGAGTACAATGGCTCTGGTGGTGGATCCAATGGTATCAATTTAACTTTACCATTTGCACAACACAATCCATTGGCTTCGTTTTTGTATTTCAATGCCTTACAATGTGAGCAAATCGAGTTCATAGGACCAATAACAACACATTGGTAGTTACTGCAGTCAATGGACACATCGTAACTGAAAGCAGCTCGATTCAAACTTGAATGTCGCGCTCGCGCTCCACGCATTTGTGATATACAAATTCTTTTACATCAGTAATTAACTTGCTTTGTAGCATTTCGAGTTCTTCTACCTAAATTTCTCCGTCTTATAGGAGGCATATCAAATATTGATCATAGGTAACTACACACTCTGCACAAAACACGATATACGAATTAATGATGTGAAAACTGATGCATTTTAAAACAAAATAAATAATATCGCGAAGCCGACAAAAGAGTTTCGGAACGCGAGATGTATTACACGAAAAAATGACAGCACGAAAAAATAAATGTTAGACAATTAAAAGTTTTAAAAACCTTATAAACACGAACACGATTCAGTAATAGCCAATTATTTCTTCTAAAATTAAAAAGAATATCATATATAAAACTAAATGTAAAATAACTGGTTATAAATATATATATTTACCCCCCTTCAACCCCCCAACCACCCTGAAATTTTTTACGAATTTTTCTCGCCATAAAAACCATCCTTGAACTTCAACGAACATTTTAAAAAAAAAATTGGCCAAATTGGTCCAGGCGTGTTTTTCGTTACGATCGATAGGTGTCGAGCTACCCTGAATCTTTTTTTTAAATTTCGACGATTATATATATATATATATATAATTAACATTGGCCCGTGCTAAATGCATTGTAGTATCGGCCGGCAAAAAATCGCCGGCAGAATTTTTAAAAATCGAAAATGAAATTTTCAACTCGTGATTTCTCGATACCGGTTAATTTTTAAGACATTTATCTAATAACATAGATTATAGATCTCCACATCTACTTTCTTTTAAGACCAACCCAAACCCTTTAGCTACCATAGAGGTTTCAAAAAGGGCCCAAAACCCCATTTAAGCCCGATTTTCTCGACGATTATTCGATATAAAAAACGGCAATACCATCGTTAGACGCGTCTTTTAATGACGAATAACTTTCATTAAAACACTATTTCCAAAATTTTGAATCGTTCGCGAGTTATTGCGAAAAAATCGCGACACCCCTTTTGAAATTTTCGGATCGGGTTTGAAATTTTTTTTCGCGGTTTTTTCATTTCATCCGATAGATCTTATATAGTAACGGCTATTTGTAAAGTCGGAATCGTTTAAAAATGTTTACGTCGCTCGCTATGCCTTGCCAAAGATGGCAGGTCATTGGTTTTCAAAAATTTGTAGCTCGACACCTATCGATCGTAACGAAAAACGGTTTTCTGTTTCGTATCGGTCATTTTAATATCTACCAAATCGACTCGATCGAAATTTTTCCAAAATCTAAATTTAAATAATTTACCCCCTTCAACCGCCTAACCTCCCTGAAATTTTTTTTCGAATTTGTTTCGCCGTAAAAACCATTCTTGAACTTCAACGAACATTTAAAAAAAAATTGGCCAAATTGGTCCATGCGTTGTTGAGTTATGCGCTTACAACGTTTAGCGATTCATTTTTATATTATAGATATATATAATAATTTTTTTAGTTTACCTCGGTGGTTTTACTTTTCTAAGTAAAACAAGATCGAAAATGGAAAATTTTTTAACATTATTCAATTCTTCGTCTATTTATATTTGCAATTTATTATAATTTTTTTTTTTTTCATAAACTACACTTCTACAGGTTTCAAACGATGTTTACTATAAAATGTTGCTCATTTTGAGCGTAGGTTTCCTCGAGTTAATTCATTCTTTGAAAAGGTTTACATTTTACGAACGAATGCTAATGTTTTACGAAGCGAACAATATGGTTTTACATCCGATTACTCAACTGCACATCGAGTAGCCGGAAATTTATCGCCGATAGTTTCAATTTTTATAAAAACACTGGAACATGCTATTAATATATACAGAAAAAACTTTCTATACACGTTGACATAGAAATTATTAAACCCCGGTATCTTTTATTAACTCCTTAAACCTTATAATCGAACTTTTTATGTAACCAATTTCTGAAACGAGTCTTCTGATAAAACGTACAACGCGAATATTCCTCAGGGATGTGCGATCAAACCATTTCTATTGTTAATACTGTTAAACGATATTCTTAACATCGTTGCTCATACATATCTACATGCGAATGATCTGGCTTTCCGCTGTACATCATAGGGATGTTTTACGAGAGTTCTAGTGTTAATTTTTAAATATTACACTAGGAAAAATTAAGATCGTACTATTTTCTACTACTTGTAAATTACCGTTAACGTAGAGTTAATCCGTAGAGTTAATCTTGTTTGTAAATGCAGTACAATACCTAGATACAAGCAGATTAAGCTTTAACGACCACATTGGACATGACTAAGGCGTAAAAAGCTATATATAATATATATATATATATATATATATATATATATGTTGTTTCCAATACCGGTCAATAAAAACTATTATATATAGTAATAATCATCTAGCCAAAATTAACATATGCATTGAATGGTGTCCGGTATTCTGCAGCATTTATAAACAAGTACAATCCAAAATTAACGCTGCGGTATCTCTCTGAATAATACGTGAGAATATCTCATGTACACGTACGTTTGGTGTCTACATCGTCACGTTGGTAAAAATTATTTAGGTAAAAAAAGGTTTATGATAATCGCAAGGCGCGCCCGAATGAATGAATTAATGTTAATGACGCTGCTGCGCACAAGTTGCACTACGTATAGGTATCGTAGACTTAAATGTAGATTATTAAAAATAATTAAATTTTAAATATGAACTAAATATTTTAAAGTTTTTTGTATTTGCTCTCACAAATTTTTGGCGGACGACAAAAATTTCCAAATAACCTAATGGCGTCGAGAAACAGCATTAACTGGGTCATATTTAGGTCTTGTTTTTGACGACAACAACATATATATTAACAAGAATGCTGATAAATCCATTTGTTCCACATATCCCAAGTTTATAATAGAAAATGATTCTTTAATTATTATTTATAAAGTCCGGGATTTACTTATTTGGTGTGCCTTATCGAACGCTGGTTATAATAAATTGCAGATCATTCGGAACAGTTAGGTGCATAACTGTTCCCCGTTATACTAGAATATACGCATGATATATTGAAATGACCTCGTATTAAGGAATACATTCTTAATATATCGTGTAAATTTTTCGATGATTACCGTATATAATGAGTTTATCTCGTTAATGGATAATTACGATTCAAGGCAGCTAATGTTTATCTATACATAAGCATAGACGCATCAAACATAATTTATTGTAATGATCTACTAGTTTATTAATATTGCTTGCGATGTTATATTAAATTATTTTCATATTTAATCGTTAGTTTGAACGTTATCTAATATTGTTTTTTTGTCCTGCGTTGTAAATAGTTGTACATTTTTTATTTGTTATTTACCTTAATTAATTACTCTTGCTATTAAGGCGAGTTCCCGGTAGACGATATATTTATAAATTATGTTTACCGATTTTAATTATTTAGTAAAGATTTATTTATTTATTTGTATAATTTTTTCTCCCTGCGCAAAATAAATTTACTTCAGGTTGGATCAATTTTAAACGAATTTATTTGATATATTTATTTATATTTGAATAAATTTTATTTATTTTTTCTTTTAGTCTACTGTTCTTTCCCTACATTCCGTGTCTTATGTTTTAAGTATCGAAAGGTACTAATTATTATTACTTTTTTTTCATTAAGATTATTGCGACGACTATGTAGTCTTTAACAATAACGATGATGAAGTTAAAAACACGTGTAAAAAGTTACACTTCCGATGAAGTGACTCCGAACGATTAAAATTAAATAATTATTTCTTCAGCCAGATAACTTTAGATAACTTTATCTGGTCCCCTGAAAACAAAACAACCAACCCGGCTCGAAATTAAACAACCGCGCCGGTTTAAATTATAACGATATCAGCCGGCTGAAAAAAAAAAAAAAATTATTTGACCGACCGGATGTGAAAACCGGATGGATTCGAAATTAAAACGTATGCCGGTAAAGTATCAGACTCGACAGCCTTTATCGGTTACATTTCGACGAGAATGGTAAAAACTAAAATGATAAACCCTCCTGTTGGCAAATCATCGAAACGTAACGAGATATCATTAATAATAATAATTATAATAACATTGATAGGAAACGATCTTTGTCCTCTATAAATATTCGCTCGAGTTCGACAAAAAGCGGGACCGTGACGATGGTAAAGGAGAAAAAATCAGTCATTATTAAATACGCACGTTTATAGGGGTCCTTACATCGTACTATTTGTGTATTGTATAATCTTGAAAATGAGAAATGCAAATGTAAGATAGAAAATAAAATCCAGTTCAATATGGATATATATTATACACGGTGCGTCCCATAAATTCTGGGACTGGTGCTCCCAAACCCACAAAAAAATTCAAAATTTTTTCAACACGATTTTATTCGAATTAGTCTCCCTTAGATTTAATACAACTAATAGCGCGATCTTTCAACTTGTTTAAGCTCTTAGAAAACGCCTCGGCTTCGATCGCCTTGAGTGGGCTCGTCACAGGTGCTTCAATCTCTGAAATAGTGGAAAAATAATTTCCTTTGAGGTCCATTTCCAGCTTCGGGAACAGAAAATAGTCTGGAGAGTATGGTGTGGCGAAGCACTGGAACCATTTTTTTGGCCAAAAACTGGACGTTGAGGACGGCTGTGTGCGCCGGCGCATTATCGTGCAGCAAGAAAAACGAACGATCATTCCACAATTCCGGCCTGACGCGTGCGATTCTTTTACACAGGCGATCCAAAACATCATTATAGAATGCGGAATTTACAGTGGTGCCCTGAGGAACAAATTCTTTGTGGATAATATCTTTTGAATAAAAAAAAAAACGATCAACATCACCTTGACTTTCGATTTTTGAAAACGAAGTTTTTTGGGTTGTGGCGAATCTTTGCCGCACCATTCCACACATTGACGTTTTGTTTCGGGGGGGTCATACGCAAAACACCAACTCTCGTCTCCCGTGATTATTTTCTAAAGAAAATTTGGATCTTTTTCGATCATTTTAAGGACGTCCTCCGCATGAGAAACTCGCTGCGGTTTTTGGTCGTCTGTCAGCGAATTTGGAACAAAGCGCGCGCACAGCTTCCTCTTCTTTAAATCGTTCGTTATAATTCGTTGAATAATCGTTTTTGGAATACCAGTGAGGTCTGCCATCAACCTACAGCCAGCTGTTCGATGTTCGTTCAACACAGCGGCGACACGAGCGATGTTGTCAGACGTTTTCGTGATGCAAGGCCGCCCGCTCCTCTCCTTGTACTCAATCAACTCCCTACCAGACGTAAACGCACTAAACCATCGAAATGTTGTAGTATGACCTACTACAGACTCACCATAAGCTAATTTTAACATGTCATACGTTTCCGTCGCATTTTTCCAGCTTTAAAACAAAATTTAATTTTTTTTTTGGTCCCCAGTTCGTAAATTACGATGGGGTAAATTTATTTATAAGTGAGATACATGTAATTTATAAATAATGAACTGAACAGAGCCCATCCAATTAAGTTTACGGTGCTCAGTTCAGCCCATTTTACATTAAGGTTTTTTTTTTTTTTTTATGCTCGCAATCTGCCTATTTGAGGCAATAAGCGGCGAAGATAGCATTTAAAAAATATATTTATTTAGTGGAACGTGTCCCAGCGGCCACAGCTCCTTATTTTATAACAGAACTATTTATGGGTGTTATAGCGTATTTACATTAATGATATTACGCCTTTTTAAGCGTACGAATTCCGAACGATTTATTGTCAGGTTCTGCGCCAGATGGTTAATATGGTTTCCGTTGAATGTATCGTTCCTTACGGTTGTAAATCGCATCTTTAATTGATGGTATTTGTAGATCTTTTCGTATATCCTCGTTTCTCACGAACCATGGCGCTCCGACTATTGTACGCAATATCTTATCTTGAGCTGACCGAGTTGCTTGCTGAACTCCAAAGTTCTATTCCGTAAGACCAAATAGGTCTTAGGATCGGCCTTATATAGCAAGACTTTACTTTCAATTGGAAGTCTGGATGTTTTCCCAATTAACCAGTACATGCTGGAAAATTTTATAAACAATTGTTTTTTTTTGGCAGTAATATGTTTTCTCCAGGTCAATTTGTTATCCAAATGCATACCAAGGTATTTCGCACTATCCGCGGAGGGGATTGTAACCCCATTGAGCGTTATTTCTGGATAATTCGTACAATTCCTTTTTAGTGTGAACACAACATGCGAGCATTTTGTTTCATTGACTTTGACTTTCCAATAAGTAAGCCATGCTTCAAGTTCCTTTAGATGACTCTGTAATTGATTCGTTGCTGTCACGATGTCAAAGTCTGCAGACAATATAACGTATCATCAGCAAACATGGCTGTAGTTGTGTTAGCATTTGTCGGCAAATCGGAAGAGAATATTTGATACAGTACCGGTCCAAGTACACTGCCCTGGGGTACTCTAGATTTAATCGGATAGATGTTTGAAACTGCCTCGTTGATAGTAACATGAAAGTATCTTTCCGAGAGGTAAGATTTTATTAATAGATAATAAAGAACTGGTAATTTGCATTTTATTTTAAAAAGTAGGTCATCGTGCCACACTTTATCAAATGCTTTTTCAATGTCCAGAAACACCGCAGGACAAAATTTCTTTTCTTCAAAACTTCTGTGAATAAGATCAACAACCCTGTGAATCTGTTCTATGGTACTGTGCTGATCTCTAAAACCGAATTGAAACTGCGGTATTATATTATTAGCAGTCAAAATAGGTTTCAATCTTCTTAACAGTAATTTTTCAAAAATTTTTGTGAAAATTGGGAGCAGACTTATGGGTTTATACGAAGCCACCTCTGTCGGTGGTTTACCCGGTTTCGGTATAACGAGTATGTTCGCAAATTTCCATTGTACAGGAATGTAGCTTTGGCGAAGCATTGAGTTAAATATGTATACTAACAATGTAACAGCCTTTTTTGGTAATTTCTTAACCATCAGGGCGGTAATTAAATCATGTCCAGGAGATTTTTTTAAATTCAGGTGTTTTTGTATAAAATTATTTACCTCCATAGGCGATATAGACCTTATTGGAAGAGACATTTGATACGGAGTTTGCAGGCAGTTTTCTACTTCATTGTCTGCAGCACTTGCCGTATTTTGTTTGTATGGATTGAAGATCTGTGACAAGTACTTAGCGAAAGTTTCTGCTTTTTCCTCGTCAGTTCTCATCCATTTATTATCATGGGTGCAAGTCTCGGCTGGTGACTATTTTTAATGTTTCTTACTGCTTTCCACAAGGAATAATCTGTATTAACGTCAGGCGTTAATGAAGAGATGTATAAAACTGCTGTTCTTCCATTCGAGAATTTTGTTTCTTAATTCTTTGGATGCCTTATTAAACGCAGTTTTGTCGTTAGAGTTTCTGGTATTCTGCCATATGCTCCTTAGTTTCCTGTTCTTCTGTATCATGTCCTTAATTACTTTCGGATGTCCTTTGATTAGTAAGACTTTATTATCTTTCTTAGGTGTTGCTAAATATGCAGCTTGTTGGATACATCTGGTGAAATTTTCTACGGCTGCCTCAATATCCTCTTGAGTTTTTAATGGGATATTTAATTTAATCTTATTTTCAACTAAGTGTTGATATATTTCCCAATTAGTCGATCTATTACACATTACAGGTTTACTATCACTGTAAATGACAGAGCAACTAACATTCATAATTATTGGGGAGTGATCAGAAACACCATCCAGACACGATTCAACAAGCAGATGATTAACGTTGATCCTGTTACAGACGAAGAAGTCAAGTAAATCCGGGATCTTATTACTGTCAGTAGGCCAGTAAGTAGGTTCTCCTCCAGACAAGCTGTTATAGTTGTTCATCAGAATACATCTATGCAGTTAAGGTGATATTATACAATTAATTTGATTAAAATATATTTTGCGGTATGTTATTTCTGATACTGTGAAAACGTCAAATATTTTGAACTGCTTATCCACCAATTCTGTTGCATTTATATCTGCGAAATCAGCGTTAACGTAATTGCATCCTGTCAGTATATGCTTTACATGATCGGTTAAATTACATATTGCATATTTATTCGTATGCGATATTTCATACTTATATAAATAGTCTTTAAATAATCCATGTCCGCTAATAATATGTGTATTGAAATAATTTGGCACGAATACAACATTTTTTAGTCTTCTGTCTACACTGGGAAAATATTGTTTCGCTAGTCCATTGTATTCATCCCATAACCTTTGATATTTTTTAACATAATATTCATCCAATACTATTTTGAATTGTTTAATTGTTAGCTTTTTTTCTTGATGCAAATAGTACGGATGCTGATATTGCGTGCTGTTAAATTCATGAGTTGTATTTACATTATTTTTTATTAATAAAATATTAATATGTTTCTCAATCTCATACACCAACGGTTTAATACCAGCAATGACAATGCTAGCCATATAGCTAATTGTTCTGTAAGATTTGATTAATTTTATGGCAACCATTCTCTGGAAAGCTTTTAATTTGTTTTGAAATCGTTTGATATTTAACATATCATTATAGATTACGCTGCCATAAAGTATGTTTGGTAATATTATACTTTTATATAATATTATTCCCTTCTTATAGTTTATTCGATTATTGTTATAAAGTTTATTGAATACCCTTATAAATTTGCTAATTTTTGATGTAATATGATTGAAATGATTATAGAATTTTAAATTATTATCAATTAATACTCCTAAGTATTTGGTTTGTGTGACATATTGTATGTCTAATCCATATTGCGTTAATTTTAACTTTTTATTTTGTAATTTCCTATTGAACTAGGTTGATTTCGAATTGTTGATGCTGAGATTAAATGATTGTAACCATTTATTTATTGCATAGTATACCTCACTTAATTTCTTACCTAATGAGATTTCATTTTTATCGCCAATTACTATTGCTGTATCGTCCACAAAAGTAAAAATTTTTATATTATTTGGAATCAGTATATTGTACATTTGTGAGAAAACTAAGTTCCACAAGAATGGCACTAATACAGACCCTTGCGGTACTCCCATAATAATTTTTTGTTGTTTGGAATATGTACCTACTTCAAGTATTGCGGATCGATCTTGAAAGTATTGATTAATAATATTCAGTATGCTGTAATCTAATGCTAAATTTTTTAATAATAACATAAGCTTATTTAAATCTAAGCTATCAAAAGCATTTGTAATGTCAAGTGTAATTAGACAAGTACAAAAGCCTTTATTTTTAAAAGTTTTAATGTTATGCAAAATATTATATATCGCCAAACAAAATTTAATCGCGGTACGTTGTTCGCGATTTTCAGCCACGACGCACGTAACCAACTATATGTCGCATAAAGTAACACCAAACTGAAACTATTCTTCCGAAGGCTTTAAAAATTTAACCACCTGTAGAAAAAAGATGTAGAAACAAGTTCTTAAATTTTCGCCACTAGTTTCGATTTGACAGCACCAGTCCCAGAACGTATAGGACACAATGTGTATAATAGATATATTATATATATTTATAATATACATATATATATATATATATATATATATATATATATATATATATATATATATATATATATATATATATATATATAATATTATCAAAAATCCGCATCTCATGCTCGGAGTACAGATTGATCAGCTTAACAAGCTATACTTTAAAAATATTCCTAATGGTAGTATGTAGTAAGATTCAAACCAAATGTGAAGAAATCAGGAATGTCCATGGAACCCGAGAAGCGCTATTCTGTATGAACATTTTGATACAGAAAATGAAAGAATTCCAGCGTCCATTATATTTCTGTTTCCTAGATTTCTAAAAGGCCTTTGACCGAGTTATTCATGATATTCCAAATACTGGACACTACTGGTCTGGATGAAGTGAATAAGTGCATAATGAAACATATTTATTTACACCAGAAAGCGGTAATTTCGTTAGAGAAAGTGTCAGACCTAATTAGTATCGAACAGGAAGTAAGACAGAGCTGTATACTGTTTCCTATGTTGTATAAGCGGAACAGACCTTTAAAGAAGCTTTCGACGACTAAAAAGAAGGTGTTAAAATTTGCAGTGAAAATATCAATAACATTAGATATGCAGATGACACAGTTCTGATGGCGGAAAGTACAGAAGACCTGGCTATATTAGCGCAAGCGGTGGAGAATGTATGCAATAAATATGGATTATTGATTAACGCGAAGAAAACTAAAGTAATGGTCATCTCAAATATGATAAACAATCGCTAACTGGAACAAGTTGATAAATTCAAATAACTCGGTGCTTGGATTAATAAGGATGGAAATCAAGAACGGAGAAATTAGATGTCACATTGAGCAGGCGCGCGCGCACTGGTTTCATGAAAATTAAGAAGATGTTTAAGATTCAAAACTATGAAATACTATGTCTGGTCAGTATTGCTGTATGGTGTTGAAACGTGAACACTGACGTCCAGAACACTCAACAAGCTGCAAGCCTTCGAATTTTGATGCTGTCGCCGTTTACTTAAGATCCCGTGGACTAAAAAAGATGACACATGTTGAAGTGCTACGATTAATGAGAAAGGAAAAATAATTGCTTGATATTGTTAAAAGAAGAAACATGGAATATTTCGGTCATGTAATGCGTGGGCTTAAATACACACTTTTACAGAATATAATAATGGGGAAGGTAGAAAAGGACAAAGGGGATTGGTCGAAAAAGAATGTCTTGGTTCCAAAGCTTACGAACATGGACAAACTGCAGCGTTGAAGAATTGTTTCACACAGCTCGAGATCGGGAACGTGTATAGGGAATTAATGGAGTCTGTCAATGGATGAGCCTTCGAGATCGATCATGACACTGAAGAAGAAGAATATATAATAGCTGAGTTTGACATCATTAATGAAGACCGCGCGATGCTCATCCATCGAAAAACATTTTTTTAAGTGTATTCAGATGAACGGTAACTACTTCGGGCAATTGCTGTGAAAATTTTTGTGATATAATTAAATAAAAGTTGAATTTCGTAAATTTGATTTTTTTCATTTTTCACCTTTTGCAAGCTAACTTTTGCCCCTTCCTTTTTTTTTATATATATATATATATATATATATATACGAATAAAAATTGTAAAAACAAACAAAAACCATAAAAATAATTATTATTGTAATGATAATGATAAAAATAATGACAATAATAATAACGAATTACGTGTAACAATCGATTAATTTCCTACTTCACGTTCCAAAACTTTTAGCTTCAACCTAATATGTTCCATCTTTAATGCAGAGGAGTATACTATTCCGCACTCTCCTCGCTACGTTTTTATTCTTCGTCCTTCTACGTATATTGTTTCTGATTTTAAAAGTCGTTTGTTTAATTCTCGCTTACGTTCAATTATTTATAAAATCTTCGGTTACATAATACACCAATTACAGGTGCTCGGATTGACGGTTAAATTTGGACAGATTTCGGGCGCAAGTTCACTAGACAACAAAATCGTGCAAATGAAATATTTTGTTGTTCCGTGAACTAAGATATGATGTGGTTATCAGTAGCCTACGTCTGAGACATGTGTGTGTGTCGTCTCACTATCATCTCAACTGAACTTCGGCTACCGTGTGTTCCGTGTGCGGCGTTATCGTTTCATATCCCAGTCGACCGTCCCTCATACTCCTCGCTAAAGACATCGCTTGACTTTTTTTTATTTTTTTAAATGGGCACACGATTTTTTCAACCAGCTTGGTTGGTGTCCTTCGTATTCTCTCCTGTTCTAAAAATACAATTTAATTTTATTATTTTTTTTTATCAGTTCGGCCTTTCTTTGATCTGACTCCAATAAGAGTGAATTTTTACTGGAAAATAAATGAAATGAGGTGTATCGAGCAATAAGTGATTGCTTACGATTGTTTAACCGAGTTACATGTTGATTAACAAAAAATTACAAAATAAAAAGTTAAATTTAACGAAATACCGTTTAAATATTCAATTTTGTACACGAACCAAATACCTCGCTGTTTTAATTGAAAGTTAAAATTCTATAACCGTTTTAATTACATCTCAACCAAAATTAACATATTCATAGGAGTTGTCAATAAATTCTATAATAACGGTAATAGAATAAATTACAAAATAGTATATTAATAGTATATAAAGCGTAATTTTTACCTAACGTACTTTCAGGTGATCTTTTCAAAGAGCACTCGCGATTAAGTTAATCTCAAATCGTATAGAACAATTACATTAAATAATATCGATGTATCGGAGAGTAGTGATTTTATGAATTGACAAAATAAAAAAAAAATTAATCACTATAAAATTTATTTTATTTATGCGAAGCTTTTATAACGTCATTTTCAAGTATACACAAAAATCTGTAGTAGCATTAAAAAGAAGAAGAAATATATATTTACAAAACATATAAACAAAATCATGAATACACGAATGATTGAATAATAAAATTAAAATTTAATACGTAAAATTTAAAGTTTTAAACTTTAGTAGCATTAAGAACAGACAGTTGAGCTGCTGTAATACTTAAACTTAGGACGATTCAGAGAAGACTTTAGTTTTTTAAATAGGCGCAGTTAGTAAAACTGCTCCGACGAAAACCGCGTGCTCCACGTTTATTTTACATAATTCGTTTAAATCGATCACTATAGTGCAATGAGAGTTTCGAAAAGAATTCAAAGTTAGGCGACTTTTTTTTTCTGCGGATATTTTTAAGAGCCGCGTTTATAAGTTCACGAGATCTGGAAGACTTGAAAATTCGGATTTCTGAAGAAATTTCAAAAATTCAGCAACCTACGTCGATTCTCGCACCGATAACAAATAGGCGCCATCGAAAAATTTTTATATAATACGTAAATTTAAAAAAAAAAAATGTAAAAACAACTAATTTATAAAGAAAGATAATTTACCGTCATTAAATTTACAAAATCCGATACTAACCGAGCATCACTCACCTAGTGTTAGAAGATGAGCTGGAAAGAGTACAAGTAAACGTTGACAACGCGATGCGAAGATAAATGGCTTCTCTAGAATAGGAGTGACGAGTGAGCCAAGCGTGTATTGGCGATAATTAAAATAACGTCCAATATAAAGAAAAAAGTTATCGCGAAAAAAACACCGACGATAGCTACACAGCGAGCGTTAATAATAGGAAGCAGTCTGCAATTAAATTATGGAAGTAGAACAATAGGTTACCACCGAAGACTAATAACGCAATATAAAAGATGCAGGCGCATATTATATACAGAACACTTGTCATGGTGTATAGCTACAGCAGTTTGATCTTAACGGGGCGATTTAATAGGTGCTCTAAATGAAACGAAGAATGGGAAAGATGCAGACGACGAGAAGATTTCTAACGAATTAAAAAACAGAATATTCAGTAATTTTATCGGATAACGAATACATCGGCACCAATAAACAGGAGATGTAACCAAGCTTTAGGAAAGAAAGAAATAAAAACATTTCATATGTGTACCTCGTGCTTTCTTTTTGTCTACAATATTGTAAGCAGTACAACTGATTCAGCCTAAGCTGACGTTGCTCAGTATATTGTACCTCTCTGTAAGTGAAACGAACTGTAAAATATTAATTTTTGAATAATAAAGTATTCATAAAAAAAAAAAAGAAAATTGCTATTCGTGCCGCCATATATATCAAGATGAATTTTGCTTATAAAGTAATCAAGCGTAAAACTAAAGAAAATTGGATTTATCCTCTAATATTAAATATTTCTAAATGCACTAATAAATTAAACGTATTAAATGAAATATAGGTTCCCAGTAATAGAAAAAATAAAATAAAAATACATCTCTCCATCTTGTGTATATATATATATATATATATATATATATATATATGTGTGTGTGTGTGTGTGTGTATATGTATGGGTGTGTTTCTCTACATTTACTTTGATAATGTATAGTGCAATCTACACGAAATATAAATTAAAATTTGTTTTTTTCCGTTTTTAGTCTTCATATTTAGTCTTTATATTTTCTAGAGTCTGAAAAAAAATATGATTATCTAACATTTCTTTCGGTTTCCCCTTTATTTAGTTTAATTATGAGCCAAAATGGATTACGTTCTTTTTTTATGCACATGCACACACGCACATACACACACACACACACACATATATATATATATATATATATATATGTGTGTGTGTAATGTATATAGTATGTATGCGCATAATTTATGGTGAATGAGTTTTTTTCCAGTTCGAAAAATCGGATTGGATAATAATTTTGAGTTTTTGTAGGAAGGTTTTTAGTATTCATTTTTCATTTTTACAGGGCATCCCTTTGAAAAGTTCAAAAGAAATATTTGGTTATTTTTAATGTACGTCGAACGCATTCCATACGAAGGTGCTTTATAAATTTGAAAATCTGCAACTACACCTCCTCGTTGGGCATATATATATATATATTGCGTCAATGCGCAAAAATCATACTCCGGGTCGAATTTTATGTTGCTTTAAAGTAGCCCCTCCCGTCAAAAAAAAAAAAAAAATGAAAATAAAAAATGGAATCGCGTGTAAATAAAATAAAAATGTTCCACCCCCGAAATGTACTTTATACGAACGAAATTTTTTTTGGGTAAATTCGAAATTATCATTACGACGTGTACTAATCACGTATTTTATTTTGTGCTATATAATATAATTTCGATGAAAAAATTTCAATACCCTAATGTGCGTAGTAGGGCGAGTTGCACGAATCTATGCAGTCGATACTGAAATGTTGAAGTTTTCATAAACATCATCTACGCGGACGTTATTCCTTTTTTTGTTATACAAATGAAATTTAATCTTTCTAAATGTCTGGTTAAAATTTTTCAATTAAATAAAAAGATGATAAAAGATGCGGAGGATATTAACCCTTTCAGTCACATATAAAATTTTCACTAAAAATTATAAATCTGATACAGGTTATTTATTATATACAAGGTTGGTTTTTAGATAACCCTCTAGATGATTCTTTTTTACATAAATGTAATTAGAATTGAGATAGTTCACGGTCAACCAGAAAATATATAATTTTGTTAGTATTGAAAAAAGCGGCTTATTTCCTTTAATATATATATATATATTTATATACATATATATATATATATATATATATATATATATATATATATATATATATATATATATAAATAAAAAATTTCATGTATCATAAAATGAACATGGTGACTGAAAGGGTTAATCCTGAAGGTAGTTGTCACGACATTTTTTTTTTTTAGAATTTCTTAATATTTAAAAACATCAAAAAAATCTCTGCATTTATAAATATCTATCGACTTTTATACCGAACGAATTACAGGAGTAAGTGGACTATTAGTGAAAATTGATAGATCTTTGTCCTTGATAGGAAGATGATATACGTAAAACCAGCTGACACCGAGTGGATGAACACGGCTGATGATCGAATTGCATGGAAGAATTGAGAGTAAGATTACATCCAGTAGTGCATCGACATATACGATTAGATTTAGATATCTACTTTTATTTATATATATATATATATATATATATATATGTGTGTGTGTGTGTATATGGCGCGACCCAGAGAAAATCGACGGTTTTATTGTTTTCTGAATAATTCAAAAACTACTGGACCAAATTTTCGAACGAAATTTTATTTAAAAATAGGAAAACGAGGGATTAGCTTAGAATCATTTGTGGAACACAATATCGTTCACATGACCGACATTTGCAACAGTACGTTCATTCAGTCGTTACAAAATTTTCTAAGACTTTTTCGAGCATAGGTCGCTGAATTTTGGAAATTTCTTTAGAAATCTGAGTTTTCAGGTCTTCTAGGTATCGTGAACTTGTTTGTGCAGCTGTTAAGGTATCCCCACAAAAAAAAATCGTGTAACTTTTTTATGAAACTCTGCACTTTCCTGATCGATTCCCGCCGAAAATTGGTAATTAAAACTGAACAAAAACGAATCTCTCCTTTATACACTAAACGTCCAGCATATGGTTTGCGTCTTCTCTGAGTCACTCTATATATATATATATATATATATATATATATATATATATATATATATATATATATATATATATATATATATAAGTAGTTGATACTTGTATGATCCTGGAACAGATTTTTTTTTACTGTTCAAGACCGATAATAATTCTATTATTTTTTTTTTTTAAAAGCTGATAATTAGACTATTTTTATTATTAAACTCCGATAATTAATTTTCTCAATAAAAAAATTTAAATTTTTTCGATACTATAACCAATGATCTAAGCTCATAATTTTTCTTAGAAAATCATTAATTTCAGTAATAAAAAAAAGTCGAGATAATTCTTTTTTAAGTATTTTGAAAATCAAATTTTTATAAAAATAATTAATAATTATCAACATTTTTTAATGAATTATAACATAAGTTTTATCAAAAGTATCTAATATATAGTTCCGAAGTAATAGTTTCTCCTTCAAAATTTATTAGTTCATCATCTTGATCTACGACTTGAAGGTAAATTTCTCTAATCTCAGAAATATTTAGTGGATAATATCGATGCTGTGCCGGCATTTGGACAATTTTCACTCCACTAGAGGTATTTAATGAAAAAGAATAAACAATATTTCTTCTTGATTATCCATTTTCATAATTCGATTCAATGAGATTACATCTAATATCAATTGTATCTACTGGAAAAATATCTACCATTATATCAGAAAAGGCAGTAAAATCTTTTTCTATAATTCTTTTACTAAATCCTATAAAACGTCCTATTGAATTCGGTGCTGTGAAATCTACTTTCCTATTTTTACACATTAATTTTTATGAGTATTCGGTTGTGCAATTATAGTTAAATCACCAAATTTTAGTTAATTTTTTTAGTTTAATTTCATTTAAAATTTCTTGTACTTCATAAGTACCAGGAGGAATAATAATTGTTTCTCGACCATTATTATCATCTATGAGATGAAATTCATTATTTTTTTCTGTTACATTTTTTATAGAATTATAGGTAACAAAACTAGTTAAACATAATCTCCATCCTTATCTAACCTTATAGATTCGTCAAAACGATGAGTAAAAATAAAAGTATTGCCGGTAAATTTAATACTAAAACTCATATTGATAATATGTATTTATATGTAAAAAAAAAATAATTAATTCAAATTATTAAAATTTATAAATATTAATCAAAATTAGTTAAAAATTTTAAACAAACATGACCAATAAATAAATAACCCAATTTACGAGTAATATTTTCAGGTCAAATTTACAGTGTTCTAATCTGATTCCGTCCATCCTTGAAAGGTCGTAAGGGGCATTCCATTAAAATGTGGTTCACAGTTTGTGTTTTTTCTCCATACTCGCACGCTGACTATTGTCGCGTATTTTCCATTTTTGTCATATATTTACCGCTGCGACCCTGCGACCGTGATCCGTTCCAAACCTATTAAGCGCAACCCCACGTTTTTCTATTCAGATCAAAGGCAAACGGTCAATCGTTTGGATTTTGAATCAAGTTCCTTTTATCCACTTTCTGCGTAGCCCATGTTTCTCTATAAGCTTTAGCTTCGTCAAATTTCTCTGACATAAATTTCGTCGCGATACTGGTATCCGTGATTTCAGTCTCTTCGGCATATCCGTGTCGGTATGTATTATTAGTCTACCGTTTTGCACGTATTTCTTCCATTCGTTTGCGGTGGATTGCTGTCGTCTTATGTTGACTGGAATTATGTTACAGAGTGCTGGAAGTTGATTTTGATTTCATTAATGATATCGATTGACTGCTTAAGGCAGCGAGGCGGAGAAATTAATGGGAATTGCTTGTGAAATAACTTAATAATGTCGAATATATCGAATTGTTACCTCCGTTTAAATTAGCTTTTCGTTACAGTTGTCCATATGCTTACGTCACGACCGTTATAATTCAATTCGGAAAACCGTCGCGTGTTACGCGATCGGTTACGCACGGATAGCCATCGAATGAGCAGATGTTAATCCACGCGGATGTTTCGATTAATATATATATATATATATATATATATATATAAAGTTTTTATTTTTTTAATTTGTCATAGAATTATTTTTCGGTCTTTTAATTAATCGAAATTAAATGCAAACCGTTTCCTTTAAAAATAGACGACGAAAAGAAACACACGCAGTGTGTCCAGATGACAACACAAAATTTACGCAAGTACGAACATTTCAATATTCTTATATAACGTAAAGTAAATCACCTTCGCATGTAATAATACGCACTACATACGTCGGCTATCGTAATTCGTCGTTATCAGTGAATGGAAGTCAAGCTCTAATAATTACGTATCATCGAACTATTACGACTCTGATCGATAGAAAATTCATTTATCTAATGGCATTCTCACAGGCGGAACTCGGTTTATAAGTAGATTCAATTTAAATATTAGTTTGGATTACATAAATTCCTTAAAAATTTTCGATACTTTAATGACTTCGAAATAGTAAAATTATGCTTCGAAATTGATTAAATACAAAATTCGTCGAACGAGAAATCGTTTTCAAATTCATTCAAAAATGAGCAAAAAAATTGTATTTCCCGTTTAATAAATGGAATAGAAATAATGAGGATTCGAAAAATTATTTAGATGTTTCGATTTATTTTAAATTCTTGTAAAATTTGATTTTTCAATACTCCCTAGCCGTGTTAACTTATCTATTGTATTTTACAAAGCCAACAGTGTTGTTTTTTTTTTTTTAAATTGCAAACTAAGTGCATATTAATTTTTTTCTTTTTTTTTTTTTTTAAAATGGGAGTGCCTTTACAGCTTACCTAACGTGATACTGTGGGGACTATCTACATCTTAATCAAGCATGCTGACTTCTTTTAGAAATGTCGCTATATGGGGGAATAATTGTAGATTATCCAGATGTAGAAGGGACGATACATTATACGGAGGTGTAATACTCGAAGAACGTCGCAAGACACGGTAAAGCTCCGAACGCAACGGCGCCAAAGAACATTCAAAAAAGACATGATCGTCTATTAATTTATATCATCACCTGTTTTTGAAGTGAAACTTCTAATATATGTGGAGTTAATCTGCAAGACGAGCAAGCGAGCCAAATTAACGGACGGATATATATGTTTATATATATACATATCAAAATTGACGATAAACAAATAGAAAGTGTACAACAGATTAAGTATTTGGGAGCGATAATTACGAGTGACGGCCGTGATACAACAGAAGTCAAAGCTCGAATAGCCATGGCGAAGCAGTCGTTCAATAACCTGGAAAAAGTATTGAAAAACCGTAAAATGCCTTTAGAATTATGAAAACGAATTACGCGACGTTATGTTTGTTCCGTATTAAAATATGCATCCGAATCATGGACATTGAATGCCGAGTGCAAAAAGAAACTGAACGCATTTGAAATGTGGACTTACAGAAGGTTGCTCAGAATATCATGGACATACATAGTTTCGAATAAAAAAGTCCTGAATCGATGTAATGTAAACGAGCTGTCCATCGTGATATTGAACAAAGGAAGAGAAAATACATCGGCCATAAATTACGGGAAGAAGATTTATTTCTGTTGGTAGTACAAGGCAAGATACTCGGAAGGCCAAAGGAAGAAAAAGATTGGAATACATTACGACAAATAACCTAATGATGATGATGATATATACATATTTACGTATATATATATATATATAACACCATGTTTTGTTTCGTTGGGTGTATCAGGGAAATAACGGCGTGTGTATATATATATATATATATCTTCTTCTTCTTGAGCCATCTTCGTTATCGAAGGTTGGCATCCACATCCTTTACATCTTGATCCATGCTTGGCGGTTCCGTGCCAATTGAATAAGATTTCCGCACTTCGCTACAGCCATACGTTCCTGGATATTGCTATGATTAAGCGTACATGACGCACAAAAAACAGCATCACCATCCGCATAAAATAACCGCTCATCGAGTTCAGGTCAGTGGTCGATGCCACGCGGTTGTCCGAAATGGTTATATTCATTACGTATTATATCCCCGTATTGAAGTAAATTTACCAATTTATGACCTCGTAACGCTGTGGTGATTTTCTTGATTCTGTTCGCAGAACTTGAGTTCGAATACCATCATAAACAAAACATTCTTAAGATGGTAAAAAATACTTCTAATCAAATTCCTGGACAAATCTTTTCGTAACTTGCCGAGATATGACGAGAATTCTTTACACGACCACTATACCTCGACTTGTTCGTTGTGGTTTAATATTTTATCGTAGAATTATATTTATTAGGATAAAATCGTCAATTCTTGTTTTAAGTTAATTCTACAAGTTAATTCCGTTCGACATCTTGTTATACATATGGATAAACGACTAGCCTGGCGAGTTCGTGTAAATAATGTGAGAAGATCAATTGCAACTCGTGCCAGACTGTTATCGCCATTGCTTGGACGAAAATCTATTCTTAATCTCGTAACAAAAAGACAGATATACCAGTCGATTGTAGCTCTTGTATGGAGATACGGTATAGAAGTATATATGGTGCGACGTGTTTAACAAACTTACGAAAGATACAACAACAGCAGTTAAAGATAGTACGCACTATTGCATCGACACCATACTACATATCGAATTATGTGTTACACAATGACTTGAATATGTTGTATGTAAACGATATCTATATGTGAAGCAATATAAATAGTTCTTCGAAAAATTACAGACTAATATGAATCCTCTAATGTACAGAGTGTTTTGGTTCGAACATCCAGTCAGCTGTAATAGACGACTGAAAAGAAGAAAATGGTGTCGCGATGCTCTTCCGATCATCTAAGCAGTCAGATGGTTCGTTGTGATGTTGCACCGTGCGCTGGAAGAAGAACTTTTTACCCCGATCAGAATCTATTCCATTGGGCTAGCTAGATTAATTATTAATTTTTGATCGTTTTTCTTTTTTAGTTTTTGAGAAACGGTTGTTTGTGTCTAATTTTATAGCCGGTACGATAATTATATATAAAAAAAAGTTTAGTATCTATAATGTCCGAAATTAGTGCAGTTTTGTATCTCATAATTTCGGTTGTAATATCATTTTCTGTTTCAAAAGAATATTTATGATTTTTAATTATCGAATTAAGCGTTCGCATGCTGGTAATGGAATTTTTCGTTATTTCTAGCTCGCATTTCTATTTTCTATTTTGACGCTGTCCGAATTTTGTCGAATAATGTCGATGGCAGCTTAAACAACATCTATTAGTGCCCTTTATTCTTCATTAACGTTGTGAAACTTAACTTCAATAAGGATACACTAGCTGAAACTAGTTTTAAGAAAGGTTTTTTCCTTTAGATATATATATATATATATATATATATATATATATATATATATATATATATATATATATAATGTATGTCCATGTGACATAAAATTCTCCAACATCTGGTGTAATATTCTGTTCGTCTCCTCGTGTGTCATATCTACTTAAGAGTTGTAAGAACATTTTCCTTAACCATCTTTTTACGACGTCAATTTTGTGTGTTTAGTGTATTTTTTATATATATATATATATATATATACATAGTATGTATATTATAGATATAGGTATTTATGACTGAAAATATTCTTACGGCCTTTTACCCTTATCCACCGAGGCCTATGTGTTGTTTTGCAAACATGTAAACGCACATGTGTTATGTACGCGCAATAAATATGTATACTTCACACACACATACGTACATATATATATATGAAAGTCATACGTAGTTGTTAAAGTTAACGCGTTACTTGTATGGAGTATATATTTTCTTAGAAAATATGTATTAAGCAAGGATATACATATATATAAAGGAATCTGGTAAAAATACTTAACTCAAAAGAAAATGCTACTGTCCAAAATGAACTATGTGTGTGTTATACCGATATAGCAGCTACTGTTATTACCACAACTACTCTACTAGCACTACAATTGCTATTACTACCACTAGTACTGTCGTTACTTATACTACATTTGGTGGATTAAAAAAGAGAAAAAAAGGTCCGGCTTGTTAGTCGACTGTACATGTCAAATACCCGGAGGTCACACGTGTTCTTGTCATTTATTTTTGGTATTTTAATAGTCGACAGGGGCTGCAATTTAAATATGAAATTTCGAACTCTTTATGTTAAGCCTTATTGTGTTTTCTCTGTGTATGTGCCTATATATATATATATATGTGTGTGTGTGTTTGCGTGTGAATGTATGTTAAAAACTGTATCCGTTCAGAAACTTTAACATCGTGCTTTTTATAATTATAATAATAATAATAATTATTATTATTATTATTATTATATGTGTGTTCATATTTGTGCGTTTTTTTTTTACTACCGACAAGATGTTTTTCTTTTGATTCTTCTGCGTCTGGTCGTTTGTTTTCAATTATGAGATGAAATTCCACACTTACGTCGGGGTACATGCGTCTTTCTGGAATATCGTCTCTTCAGACGAGAACCAAAACTGTTGCGGACTGTATGTATTGGCGAGAGTCCAATCAAATAATAAAAATAGTGACAGGAATGACAACTGGAAATATATATTTATTAATAATAACCATCATGATAATAAATAATGGGCTATAATAATAATAATAAATAATGGGCTATAATAATAATAATAGTAGTAATATTAAAAGTAGTGCTGGTAATAATTTAAATAATATAATATCGATATAATAGTATAATATAATAATAACAAATAATAATTTTAGTAAATCACATCGAATTAAAATTATTTAGAATGCTATAATAGTAAATGTGTCGCAGATGCATTTTTTTTATTTTTCCGTTATACCGACAATTATATGCCACAACCAACGGTGATGAATAGAAGAAGTAGGAATGATAAAGAAGTGTCAAGGAATGAAGAGAAAAAGGGAGAAGTGTAATTAACATCTCCAGTGAGATAAATTAGTTCGAGGATGAGGTTAAAAAAAGTGCAACGAGTCTATCGCATTTAAATTAGGTTGATACATATGTAGTGCTATTTGGCACAAATTAACTATTTCTTCGAGTAATCGGCAATGCATCAGGACATCACTTCCGCTTCTTTAATCGCTTTGGAACGTTGTCCGGTAGACTATATACATTCGATTGATATTTCGATTTGAGCTGAACTGTAGTCTATCGAACAATTTTTGATACTGCTGTACATACACATCGTAGACATACGGTATTTGTAAATCGGAATGAAGCGTCAGATTTTAAACGTAAAAATAAATTTTGTAATTTAGAAAGCGCGATTTAAAATCTCTATGATAAACGATTTCCACGACTTTAATTTCGCTGACTTTATTTTATAATTTAAGTTTTTTTTTTTTCTAATTCTTGTAAACTAATATTTTCATAATACCATTCTACGATTAAAATCAATGCCCGGAATGTTTTGACGCGATCTTAATAGCTTATTTCACATTCATTTTTGATTATCTAAATGATAACTGATTGTGACCTTTCTGAAATGTTTAAAATACTCTAGTAGACAATTTTTATCTGGTACTTCTTAAGTTTTAATAGCCTCGTAAAGAGTGTAGCGAAACATTTTTCGACATCAGACCTATAGTTCTAAATTGCGCAATGTTTCATTTGCGGCGTATTCTATTTTAGCTTTTGCATCACCCTTTATAATAAATAGTAAATTATCAGTTTAGAGGCGCACGGATCTACTCTATCGTTATAGTTTTAAAAGCCCCATTAGATATTTTACGTTCTAAAATAGCGAAAACCAAATTGCTCTCGGACAACCGGGTTTCGTTGTTTTAACCACAGTTTTTTCGTCATTAAAATAGTGGTGCAATCGAATTTTGTTTTCGTCTAGTAGTATAACGAAGCGGATGTCAGCGATTGTCGAAGGTATCTTTTTATATCAGTTCCGACGGTTGGGATGTGTTTACCTTGTTTGATTATTATTGGCATGCCATTTCTAAAGGCAAATATGATTTTGCAGAGTATACAGAGTTCTGTCATACGTGAAAAATTCAGTTAAACGCGGAAGATCAAAATGCATCTAAGGAAGATCGACAAAATCTGACTATCACACCCGTTGAAAAATTTAAAATGTCAAATTCGGGAAAACCAGTTTTTTTTTTCCATCTGTCTGATTGAAGTAGATGTTGGACGTGGATCTCATACGATTTACATTTTATTTCTAAAATCACCGACCATTACGTTTATATTCCATTAAACATGTACTAAGCAATGTTAAATCACTCCATGTATTCGTTCGAAACTAACCTAACCTAACCTAACATATTTGTGCGACGAATTTGGACCAAAAAAAAAAACAGTTACCGCAAATTTACACATATTAAAATGAATGTTATCGGTAAAAGGTTTTCGTTTCGCGTTAAATTAAATCTCTCACCGCCTATAAAACGAACCGGTTTACGTAAGGTAATTCATTTTAATCTAACTCTCTTATCAGCGTTATTATTATTATATAATTTAATTCGTAATTTAATCGCCGTACTCATATTATTACACACCGACTACGCACGACGGTTAACAATATCAGTGTGGCCAGTTGCGCCACACTAATTACTGTAAGATGAGAAAAGTTAAAACCTTCGCTACGACTCCAAAAAATGTAAAAATTGGTAATAAAACTAAAAATCCCACTCCCTCATGCTCATCATTTCAAGTAAAATCGAACGAAATAATCACATCTCAAGTAAAATCGAACGAAATAATCACCCCTAGGATGATCTATCCGACTTCGAGTGTAACTGAAAACAAGCCTGCAAAAGATATTAGTTATTCAAATATTGTCAAAACACCAAAAACAAATAACGCACAAAACTTCCCAACGGAAGAACAAGCCATCATTTTTCCACTCATTGAAAATTTCTCCAATGAAGAATTCTTAGTGGAGTTAAGTAAATTAGTGCCGCCATCAAAAATTACTTTCTTATCCCGAATGTCAAATAGTAGATTATGTTTTTACTTCGACTCTGTTAAGACAGCCGACGACTTTATTTCAAATCACGGGGCAATAACAATTAAAAACACACTGATAAAGGCTCGTCCACTTATTAGCCCGGTCCGTAAACTGATGATCTCCAATGTTGCACCCATTATACCCCATCAAGTTATTGAAGCTATTCTTACCGAAGAAATCGGATTAAAATTATCGTCACCGATGTCGTTTGTTAAAGCAGGACATATACAGCCAATATTTCAACATATCTGCAGTTTCCGACGTACGGTTCTATACTCTCAAGATAATGACCAGCAATACATACCAGATTCTTTAGTAATAAATTTCAAAGACAAGGACTATAGAATTTTTTTGACGACGGATAGAAACATGACATGTTTTTTGTGTAAGAAACCTGGTCACACAGTAAGAAAATACCCTCTACAAGTCAAAGATACAGAATCAGAAATTTTAACAAAAGCAAATACTGATATCACCAGAACATATAGACAACTCGGAACGTATAGTCACATCTATGGCAGAAGAAGAACAGAATATAAATCTCGAACTCGATCAATCTGTAAACTCAAACACTATTAAAAATACAAGCATCGTCACCTCATGACACACTCTCTGAATCAGAAAATGCTGAAAAGAACACAGTAAATAATACACTATACGTAAAAGATTTTACCGAAGTAAAAAAAGATAATATTATAAGCATAGAATGTAAAACTAAAGGGCACACAAAGAAAAAATCCAAAATAGAAAATGAAGCTCCTAAATTAAACTTGTACAATGAGGAATTAAATAAGATTCAGGAACAATTAGAAGCATTACATTTAATTAACCCAACTGTATGTCCGATAAGCACAACAGATTTTATAAACTTGATACACAATTTCAAATTTGAAAAAGATAAAATTACATACGTCAAATCTTTCACTAGTGATTTTTCAGGAATCATTCACATGATAGAAGAAATTCACCCACACGTAAACAGTGATGCTAAAAGATCTTTAACTTGGCTCATCAAAAAACTAAACGCCGCTATAGAATTGCAATATACATCCACTTCGGAAGTGGACGAACCAGTCCTCGACTACAGTAATGAGGAGCGAGATTAATCTCCACAAAAATTAACCTGTCATGATAAATATAGTATCTTGGAATTTAAATAGCGTTCTATCCAAACTACCGTTTCTACAACTACTTATACAAGAATTAGAGCCTGCAGTAATATGTCTACAGGAAACCAAATTAAATAATAAACACAATGTAAAAATAAAAGAATACAATATACATCGAAAAGACTGCTTATTAGCGGGCAACACAAAAGGCGGTGTACTGATCGCCGTGCATAATACTATCAAATGTGAAGCAATACAATTACGGTCGAGCCTTCAAGTCTGTTTAAGCAAAGTACTGATTTTTTACTACCAGATATTAAGGTAGACAATCATACTTTGGTCTCCGAGCGTGAAAAAGTGGATACTTTATTAGACCATTTTTCCCTTCTAAAGCTGTTTCACCTTTGGTTGTGCTTCTGTTGCCGGCTGTAATTCTCCTGTTTTAGGGTCTGATAATATCTCTCGAATTGTTGCGTAATAACAAAGCACCGGCTGACGATAGGGTCAGTAATATTCTGGTTAAAAAGATACACTGTTTTATTACCAATTTTATTCTAAAAATCTCTATACTTTGGTCTTTTCCCGAATTGGTGGAAGGCAGCCTGTCTCAGGTTGCTCTCTAAGCCGGGTAAAGATCCTTCAGAGTTGTCATCTTATAGGCCTATCTCCTTGTTTAATTGCATAGGGAAGGTCTATGAAAAAGCCATCAATGAGATATTACTGCAGGAGATTACAGTCAGGAGCACGTTGCATCACCAGCAGTTTGGATTTCGTTCAGGTCTATCTGCTAAACGTGCAGTTTATACATTAAGCGGTCAAGCAGTACATTTCTCATGGTTGCTCGGCTGTTGTAATTTCTTATGATATTAAAGGGGCGTTTGACAATTGCTGTTGTTCTGCAGTTGTCGATGTTCTTAAAAATAATAGTATCAATCCTTTTATTATTAATGTTATTATAGATTACATTAATAATCGTTCTGCAGCACTTAAACTCGGATCATCGGCTGGTACAAGGATACCTACATGTGGAGTTCCACAGGGTTCCGTCCTTGGACCTACTATGTGGAACATTTTGTACTCCACTGTACATTATAGTGTTGATAAATTTTGCTCCGATGTTAAATCCACTTGTCACATGTTTAGTGTTTAAAGCAGAGAGGTCTTCGTCTCTACCACTTCTCGCGTGTATTTCTAAATACTTGAAGAGTGTAGTTGCGGAGTTACCCACTAAATGTAAATTTTCTGTGTTTGGTAATGCCTCTCTCGTTGGTCGGGTCAAGGAGATGGAATTATTATCCGATTCCAGTATTATATATACATCGTCATTGAAATACCTTGGTATTTTAATTGACGAAAAATTAACATTTTTACCACATTTTCGATATATTTCTATGAAATGTATGGGAATTTTTAATAAATTATTATGCATACAAAAAAATGCTTGCGATCTGGCTTTCAAAGAACGCTCCATATCGTATAAAGGCCTTATTCAGGCTCAGTATGGTTATGGTTCGGGCATTTATTTAAATAGGAAAATACGATCTGGCCAATAAACAACAAAGAAAATTTTTGCTCCTATTGGGTTCATTGTACAGGACTACTCTTACCTCTGCTGCCTGTGTTATCTGTGGAGTTCTGCCTTTAGATTTATATCTTACTGGCAGGGCTCTCAGGAATTGTTCAGAAATGAAACATTCTAACCTGCTTGAAGGTATCTCTGTTAGCCAAAATTTTAAAAAACATATTTTCTCCTTATTAATCGCGAAGTGGCAGGATAGTTGGGACACTGTAATTACTGGCAGAAAGACTTATGCTATTCTTCCAGATATAGCATATAGATTAAAACTATTAAATTTCGATATGAACTTTTTACAGTACATACACATGTGTTGATCGGTCATGGCAGGTTTGGGTCCTGTCTTTATAGGTTCAGGCGTGCTGATGATTCGGTCTGCGCCTGTTGCACTGTAGGCGAGGTTGATGATGTTGATCATACATTATTTGTGTATCCCACTTTCGATGCCCTGCGTTGTAAATTTGGTATTAATAACACAGAAGTTTTTCCATTAGGCAAAAGAGCTAAAAATTTCCTTTTATATGCTGAACAGGTTATGCGAATTAAGTTTAAAAATTTTACCTATTATTTAACGTTTAAGTCAATCGTGAGGGTCCGGTGCAGTTTTTGTTAGCGTGGTCAACTGTTCATCATCTATTTTTTATTATTACAGTTAATTTTTACAATTTTATAATTCTATAATTAAGATCTTGATTATTAGTTAGTCTGTAAGTATTATGTAAGATTTATTTTCATTTTTACAATTTTTATTTATTTCATAATTGAATTTGCATTTTAGTTTTGGTATAAGTTTTTATCACTTTTTTTTTGTTGTAATTATTAACATTTTATAATTAAGTTCCCGATTATTACTAATTAGTTTTTAAGATAATGTAAGAATTTGATTTCTGTTTTTGTAATTCATTTTTATAAGTTTGATTTATTTATTTTCTAATTGAGTTTGTATTTAAGTTCTGATATAAGTTTTTACAATTTTTTTTACATTAATTTAATTTTTTTAATCCTTATTTATAACGTTTATTTACTTCAGTTTAAGTTATAAGCATAAACTCTACAAATTTATATTAGATGGAGCGGAACTATGTTATCTCATCCCTTCTTCCATCGCAATAAGTTAATTTAAGTGTGGAGTTCCGTGCCTTCGTACTGCGAGCTCCGTCATTATTTTAATAATCCCATTTGGTTTATAGATGGAGGGGTTTTTAGTGGGTAAAAATCCCACAAAAAAACCTAAAATATTTGTTATCACCAGTGTCTTTTGAAGATTTTCCTCCGCCCGCTTAAAAAAAAACAAAAAAAAATTTGCTAGTTCCATTCGCAGACTTCGAGAGATATATAAGATCATCATTATTTCAGTTATGACAAGAAGAATGGCACTCCACCCCAATACCGGCAGATAGCGCAGCGAAGGAAGCAGCAACTGCATTACCCGTGCCTAATTTAGCAGTTTCATTCAAAGACCTCAAGAAATACATGGGTAATTATTTCACGTACGGCAAGAAGAATGACACTCTATATCAACATCAAGTAAACTACGATCCATCAAACTAAAAATTGGAAGAACTACATACAACATGGAAGAGATGACGTAGTTATCAGCAGACTCCGATTGGGTCATACTAAACTAACACACTGATCTTAATAGATCGGAAGTTCCGTTATGTGCAGCCTGCAACGTTTATCCGCCCGACGTATATCAACAGAATACCCTTCAATACAGCCTACACAGGTCATACTACGGTATTTCATCTTCCTTTCAGCTACTCCTTGATGACAAGATTTCTACGCTGTCCAAACTCATACTGTTCCTGCAACATACTGGACTATATTATTTAATTTTGATACTTATTTACCTTTGCGCCCTTAGCCATTAGTTGCTGTATATGGCACAGTAATTTAAATAATAATAATAATAAATCGTAATGATGGAAAAAAGATAAACAAAAAAAAAAGTCGTAAAAATTCGAATTAATTAAAATAAGATTAAATATAAGTTTGTCCTTATACAGCGAACATCATATATAACATAATTTATAAGTAGCGGAAAAATAAAATAAAACAAAAAATTAAATAATAACTCGTAATAGATTAAGATTAAATACGTCGATGCTTTTAGCGTATCTAGTAATTGTCTCGTCGGAGGTAAATCTACAACCGATGAAAAAAAATTTTTAGATAGTTCGAGGATATATCTGGTAAATTTAGGTGTATACGGAGAGAAGACATTAAGAATACAGCTAAGGCATAGATTTTGAACTAACTACAGTCTATTAAAACTAGCACTTCAGATCGAAGACCAAACTGGACGTGAATAGGTTCAAATAGGCCTAATATAATTAGTTAATTATTGATATTTGAACGAAATTTACGCTTGATAATAGGATAGAACAGATATGTTGTTTTTGATGAGTCTATATGCTTAGAAAAAGTATTAGCCGTTAATTCAAAATGACACGACTTATATCAACGTCACCGACGTGAAGTCTGTCCGTTGGAAATGGTCTTGGACGAGTGGAAAAAATTGCAGAGTTTTAAAGCGATTAACCATTTAGAGAATTTTATATATATATGTATATATATATATATATATATATATATATATATATATATATATATATATATATATATATATATATATATATATATATATATATATATATATGTATATATATATATATATTTATATATATATATATATATATATATATATACATATATATATATATATATATATATATATATATATAGCCTAGATGCATAATTGCTAAATGGCATCAAACGGCCAATGGTTTCGATCCCAGCTGCTAACATAAAGTGTTTTTCACCACCATATACATTATCACGGAGAAGTTAGTGGTATCCAACTTCATACGATATCATATATTAGTGTTTCTAATATAACCACATCTGGAAATGTTCTTTGACGAGTGGAAATAATTGCACGATTTTTAAAGAGATTAAAAGCAATTTACCATTTAGAAAAATTTATGTGTATATATATATATATATATATATATAGTCGTGGTGGCATAATTGCTAAATAGCTCAAATGGTCAATGGTTTCGATCCCAGCTGCTAACATAAAGTGTTTTTCACCAAAATATACATTATCGTGAAGAAGTTACTGGTATCGAACATCATACGATATCATATATTACTGTTTCAAATGCAACCAAATCGTAGTGTGTTTGGCGACAAACAACAAGTCGATTATATGTGTGTTTGCATGCGTACATATATTTATGTTTGTATTTATATAAGTTGGGTAATTTTGTATCTGTGACGACTAATAATAAAATGAAATTTTAAATTTCGAAAAATTTTCTTCGCTTCGGCCGACGTTGCTTTTATGAAAATTAAGCGATTTTAAATTTTGTATCGCTTTAGCGTACTTTCGGTACTTTTCGAATGCTGCGATAATGAATTCCTTTGCGCGGATTTCTCTTTTCTACCCAGTTTTAACTTTATATCGAAATTTACGTATAACAGTTTGCGGGGTTTTAAACAAAACAAAAATTGCTACCAAATAAATTGCTATAACAAAATACTCTCCGCTACGAAATAAATTGTCGGTAATTTTCCAAGTTTTCTTTTTAAGTCCGCCACATCCATCCATCCATCGCTGGTCTATTTTTATATTCGGTTTTTCCTAATCTTGCCTAATGAATCGAAATCACCGGCCGTAATACTTTTAGCTAAACTTTTCAAAGTTGAAAAAATAAAAAAAATAAAAACGAAAATACTAAATTTTGCGCAAATTTTTATTGGCCCGGTTTAGAAAATAAAAATTAAAATAAAAATACGAAAAATAAAAATTAGCCCAGAGATTACGATTAATCGTTTAAAGTCGATAAATTTCGCCCGACCATGCTGGCCTAACTACAATTAGTAAACTTTAATCGGCTCTATTTTTTATTCTAACGACCGTCGTAAATTTAGATTTTTATATATATATATCAAGCGTTTGCGCAAAATGCGTGTGCACATGTACTCGTCCTAAAAAAAATCCTCTACGAAATAAAGCTAAGAGAAAAAAAATTAGCTGTTTAATTTTATCATTAAATGAAGATAAAATTGGCTATTATTTATTGGATTATGATAATAATTAATGATTCGGAGAAATACGCATTAATTCTGTCGACATTTATTTACAACGATTTGATCGAATGTCAAAAGTCAAACTGAAATTGTTATCTGCACTCTTAATGACGCGTAGGTGTACATTAGCACATAATCGCGACCTTATCGAGAAATTTCCTTTCGAGGTGTACAACAGCGTGGAAAATAAATTCAAATAAAAATTGCGTACCGGTAAAAACCGTTCGGTAACTATTATAACAATTTTAAACGTGTAGAATTTCCTTTCGTAAATTTCTGCGGAAGTATTGTTCAGTTTCGACGAACGTCAGAAAGAGACCACACACACCGTGGATGTTTTTTCCGAGAATGAATTTCGCAACACTCTTTTTTCCCCTTAAAATAATTTTCTCTTTTCGTATATAAAAAATATTTCCGGAAGAAGATTCGATATGTTAAATCGCATCGGTGGCCGAAATATAAAATTTTCATTATCATTTATTAACATGTACAACGTAAAAAGCGAATTTCTTAATTTAACGCGATCGAGCTGAAAATTTTTTTACGTACATTTACATATTTCCGTAATTTTATTGGTGGGGTACTCGGGGTCCAGGCCCAAAATTTCAAAATTCGTTATTTTTGTGCATACCACTTTTACGTTACTTAATAAATTACAGATAATGTATATCCGATATATATATATATATATATATATATATATATATATATTGGTTTTCAATGCGAATCATGTTAAACTTCTTGAAATATTAGAAAAGACAGGAGTAGACCTGATATCTATCCAACTAATTTTTTTTTTCCACCATTTCCAAATTTGTAACTAGCCAGTAATAGCTATCTAACAAATTGTATCTAAGATTCAATCACCTGTATGAAGGACACACCCCTTGGTGAGTCCTCCTATTTGTCAATGGACTAAATCCGTAATATTCGTCCTTTTTAGTCTTCTGAGATCTTGTTGCGTGTGTAGTAGTTGAGCCGGCAGCTGGTTTGGATGATGTCGTAGCCGTTGAAGGTGCCTATTAGCAATTTTACGTATTTCTTCTTGTACTGGATGTACGCACGCCTAGATCTAAGTGGATTATATAATTCGTCATATACCATGGAGCTCGGTATATTAGGCGTAAGATTTTATTTTGCAAACGATGGATTTTATTCGTATTTGTCTTTTTTGCACAACCCCATAATTGCGCACTATACATCCATATGGGTTTCAGCATGGTTTTGTACAAAAGTACGCGATTACTTAAAGTAACTTCTGATCTGGGTCCTAGCAGCCAGTGCATTTTTCTAAATTTTAATTCTATCTCCTTTTTTTTTTTTTTTTTTTATCTATATGAGTTTTCCACGATAGCCGGCTGTCTAAATAAACTCCCTAATATTTAACTTCATCGAGCTTTGGTATTACTTGTTTATCCAGAGATACTCTGTGGCTATGTTGAAGCCTATTGCTGAATGTAATATGTGCTGATTTTTCTGGATTTATTTCTATCAGCGATTGTTTGGTCCAGTCACTGAATTTATTTATATAACTTTGCAATTTGTTAATGGCTACACTTGGATCTTTATCAGATGAGAGTATCATAGTATCATCTGCAAACATGGCTATATCTACCGTACTGTCTTTTGTGCAGTAAGGGACCCAGTACACTGCCTTGCGGTACGCCTGCCTCTATACCGTGAATATCCGACACATCTTCTCCATGTGTTACATAGAAGTGTCTATTGTGCAGATACGATGTGAGCAAAGGAAGGTATGCAGGCATGATCGTCCTGAGTTTGCACAATAGGCGATTGTGCCAAATTTTATCAAACGCCTCGCTTATTCCATAAATACAGCTTCATTATAATATTTGTTTTCCGTACCTTTTTCTATTAAATTGAAAACACGGTGTATTTGTTGTTCAGTGGAATGACCCTGACGAAAACCAAACTGATGATTTGGTATCACTCCTTTTTGTTGAACAATTTCGCTGATTCTGTGGTGGATTAGTTTTTCTAATAATTTAGCAGCGGTGGGTAGTAATGATATTGGTCTATATAATGAAATATTTGTTCCATCCTTACCAGGTTTCTGTATTATTATGATTTTTGCTAGTTTCCACTGAGCAGCAAAGTAAGCAAGCCTACTAATAAAAATCCTTTATTGGAACCAGATTGCTCGTATAAAAGTGGATGACACATGGATGATATCACCATCATCATTATTGTGACTCTAGTCGTTTATAGTTAAACTAAGAAAACGAATAACACCATTACATTTTCTAATTCTTTAATTATAAACAAAATTAAGAACATAATTTAAAACTACGTACATAATAATCGCAACAACCCAAAAACGTTATCCAAGTACTAGTATTACATAAGAAAATATCAGCTCTCCAAAACAGTGTTACCACTAATACGTAACAATCATCATCATCATTATCATCGGGTGCAACAGTTCGTGGACTGGTTGGCACCTATACTTGTCGTTCTCCATTCATATCGGTTATTGGCTATTCTTTTCATTTTCGAGTAACTGGAACAGTCGGAATCACTCTTCAGGTTATCTATCCAGTTTAATCGCGGTCTACCTTATTCGTTTTCCTAGGATATATCCTTCAATTACATCTCGCAGCAATCCTCCATGTCGTAACACATGCCCCATCCAACATAATTTCCGTTTTTTATTCTGGTTCAATATTTGTTCGCCTTTCATTGAGCCGTTTCAAAACTTCTTGGTTTGTTGTTTTTTCCTTCCATGTTATTTTCTCCATCCGCCACCAACACCATATTTCAAATGTATCCTCGTTTTGTACACGTCCACGTTTCTGAGCCGTAAAATTCTACGGGCCACGCACATGTTTTTGTAATGCGTTTACGGAGCCCTGTGAGCATCGTTCTGTTGGTTATAATTGTGATTAAAATAAAAAAAAAACGAATTAGACAAGGTTGTATTCTGTATCCGTTGATATTTACTATATACTCGGAAACGATATTTAAAGACGCGTTAGATAATGCGACAGAAGGTGTAAAAATCAAAGGCATTTTAATAAATAATTTGCGTTAACGGTTTTAATAGCTGGTCGGCAAGAAGACCTACAGCAGTTACTTGATCGTATAAATCTGTCCTGCAAAGAATATAATTCGGCAATTAATGTAGTAGAAACAAAAGTTAATAGAGAAAAAAACTACGCATAATGATAGAAATTGAGAATGAAGTATTAAAGCAGGTGGATAGATTTCGGTTGCTGGATTACAAGTACAGGCTTATCAGAATGAGATATAAAATCTAGAATTGAAATAGCGCGCTTAACGTTTCAAAAACTAAGTAACTTTCTGCGAAGTCACGGATATTAAGCTGTATTTACGGTGTAGAATAGTTAAGTTTTGTGTTTTCTCCACGTTATTGTACGCGGCGAAAACTTGAACGTTAGAAGCTGAACAAATTAGACGATTAGTATCGTTTAAGACTTGGATTTAGAGACGAAGTAATATACCGTAAAATAACGGATAAAGAAGAGATAACGTTTATAGATGATATATTGAACGTAAAAGGAGTAAGTCACACAAGATCCCAGAACCTTTTTCCGGTTAATAATCATCAATTCCTCTCACTCATTGTCTGCATGCTTCTCCGTATGCGAAATTCGGTCCTAATATCTACTTATTAAATTAATTTCGTTTCATTCTTTGTTTTATTATACGTCGGCGATTATATAGTAACGGAGTGCCTTTCGAAATCTGCTACAAGGATGCAGGATCGATTGATCTTATCCGGAACACCAAGGTTCTAGACATAGGCATAAGTAAAGAAAAATAAGTGTACGTTCCTCGTGCATAATTTCGAATCTTCTCGTCCTATTAAATTTAGAGGCTGTGAGAGGAAATCTCGTTTCAGAAAATTATTTTTAACCATTTTTCATTCTGGAAAAGAAATTAGGGAATTCTCGAACGAAAAAATGGTGAATAAAAATTTTTCATATAGGAGAGGGAATTGAATAATTAGATAGCGAATTGTTCGTACGGTAATTTCACGACGATGTAATTTAATAAAATATCGCCAAAATTAACGATAAAATTGCGTTTTGAAAAATACTAATACGATGTTAAGTCTATGCTTAAATAAGTATTAAATACGGCGGTATATGTTTGAAATTAATGTGATAAACGTATAATACGGCTTTGAAGACACTAGCTCCAGTGTTGGCTTCTAACTAACATATATTTATATATAAGTTATTTCTTAATATTAGACCAAGTCATACGGTTTCAGCCGTTTCAAACGGGGCGAGTATCTGATTCCGTGTCTAACAGCCGTCTTGCTTCATTATTGGACATCGCGTATCGCTTCACTTACGAACTTTATTTTGATATAGCGATGGAATCGTTAGGAGAATATTGTAGGCATCTGCGATAGCCCGAAGAACTATGCTTTGTCGAACTTGTACGAGCTGCCGATTGGATTTCTTTGTACAGCCTGAAAGGGCTATTCCATACGTCCAAATCGGCATTATAATTTGCAGGTATAGTAGGTGTTTGCGAACAGCGCAGATATTGAGACGGACGTAGTAAACTAGTATTCATTTACTGACATATTCGGTCGGACCCAGCAAAGTAAAGTGGTATTAATTTACTTGACCAACTGATACGAACACAGCAAAGTGGAATTCATTTGCCGACAAATTCAGACCGACCCAGCAAAGTAAAATGGTATTCATTTACCGACACATTGGGACGGATAGTCGAGTTAGTTAGATGTTTCTTATTCCCGATATCGGATGTGCAAACTAAACGTTTTAAAGATCTTTGTATATAAAATCTGTAAAGTTAATTCCTTATATAAGGACCCTATTTTTAACCTAAAATCTATTTAACATTTAATACATAACCGAACGCTTTCGAGTTTATGCGGATGATGGAAAAAAAAAATGGTTCGTATTCGATTTCAAATCAAACCGTTACGACTATTCGATATTTCTCGGCGCAACGTACCGGATACCGTTCTTTTAATTCGCAGTTTCGATATTTGATTAAAACGCAATTTATAGGGCGTTCAAAGACGATCGTGGTTTTACGAAGTTCTCACCTGCATTACGACGGAAATCGGTAACTTTGTTATTTCTGCGATATATGTCCCTCCCTCAATTGAAGTATTGTACAAGAATAATTCCAGTCGTTGATTAATTCTATACCGGGAGCAATTAGTTTTTTTCGTAAATTACAATTTTGTAATAACGTGTTTTTCTTACGCTTATACGTTTCTATATATCGTCGTGTCCAGCTAACTTAACCGTAATATATTCTACATTGCCTATATAATATATATATACATATAACGTATACGTGTTGTTTTTTTTTAACGTAGTCGGTAGTGTTGGTACGGCACGAATTCACATCGAGTTCCGATCACGCACTCGACTAGATATGCGGATAAAGAGTGTAAAAGTATCTTCTTCATTGCAGTAATTCCCAACGTATATTGTATACGGAGACGGACGATTATCGCTGAAGATAATGACCGGTTACCAGTTAACTTTGAAACGATTTCTATCCTTTTCTGTTTGAAGCTCGACAATACACGTTCGTCTTTATCATCATCGTTCTCCGGTAATAAGACAAATCCGAAGATCGGGTGTTATGTTCGGAAGAATAAAGGCGTGTACACTATGTGAATCTTTTCAGAAGTTCAATTCGAACGAGAATTCTTACTACTCGTCTATATAATCGCGGTATTTCTAACGAGCACAACAGTACATAGTAAATAAAGGTCATACGAAATGTGTGTGTACAGTATGTTCTTCAAAGTCAAACACACGTTTCCCGATTTATCGGTCCTTCATGATCACGGGAGCCAACTATTTCTACTAGCCTATTAATTGCGAGTTTTCGAAAACAGCGTACATTACAGGTACAAGCGTTACAATATATATATTATATATATATATGTTTGTGTGTTTGTATATATATTTGTTCTGGGGATACATACATAAGAGTGAGTATTGCTAGTTTGATACCGATGCAGAGGAATCGTTGCAACTAAACTTAAAGTCTCTTATTCCTCTAGGTCGTTCAATTGAAAATGTTCTTTCGTGCGAGTTGCGCTTTACCGATTGTCGTAATTATATATATATATATATATATATATATATATATATATATATATATCTCTATATATATATATATATATCTATATATATATATATATATAAAGAAACAAACCACATCTTATAAATATATTGTGATATTACACACGGTGCGAATCGAGAACACGCGAACAAAGAGAAAATATTTAGGACGAGTAGGTATTAATAAAGATAGTGAAGAAGGATATGTCTATATAAATACAATACACTAACGAGTAAATTAAACCAACTTCGACTATTTCCAAAACTTATATATATATATATATATATATATATATATATATATATATATATATATATATATTCTTGTCTTCTTTCGTTAATACATATATACACATACATATATATATATATACGTGTATACAAACTTTGCTGTAAAGCTGTTTTATTCACATCCTAATTGAAGCGTATCCTGCCAGATAATAACTGACGACTGACCTTTAACTAAGTTTCTACAATTGTACCCCTATTGCCGGTACCCCTACTAGTACTTCTTCTTGAAGCGGCGACGGTATTAGTGAAGCTTATTTTAGCGAGTTTTCGACGGATGAGAGTACTCCGGAGATTTATCGAAAGTTCCGGTTCGACCGTATTTATAGGTATTTCGTGTGTTACTATCGTCCTCCAGCGGTGCTTTCGTATGTCCGTCATTTTCTCCGGCAACAAGTATTTCTCGATTGGTATATATTTCATTATTTTCGTGAATTTATCTATTTTTAACGTTATCGGTTGTTTGTTCATTGCAACGATAGCGATGAGGGATATCTTATGCTGGATCGAAGGTTGCCGGGTGCGTTTTAATATCGAACGACGATAACAAATCATTATTATTACCGCTCTATTCGTATTATTATTATTATCGTTTTTGCTGATGGTGATGATTAATTTCGTCGAATTAGTTTTGAATTTATAGAATTCGTGGAACTTACGCAAAGTCTCATTCGTAGTTTTTATACGTTTTCGTTCAATTTTAGTTTTATCGTATTCTTGTGTTCATTGTATTGAAATAATGCGTACATAGACACAGTGAACAAAATATTGTAATAAATTTAAATTTGAATTTTATATATATTGTTCATATTATTATATTATAAGGAATATAAGAAGAAATAGACAAAATTAATCGATCGATCGATTATTATTATTAATTTTCTCAATGATCATTTTATAATTATTTGTTTAATTTCGAATTTTTATTAAATGTGTACAGATGTATAAAATTGAAATAAATTTCGAATTGATCATTATTAATACTATCTTCATCGTCATTTTAGATGAGCGCGTCCTACTACTCCTATATTATTCTATTATCGCGAATATCGTACGAGCTTATTATTAGTGTGTAACAAACTAATTTTTAACGCATTAAGTTCAAGTAAAATTAGAATCTATGTAACTTGCTACTACTAACTGAACAAAGCTAAAATAAATACTACATATGAATGAATGAATGAACGAATGAATAATAAGTATATTTAAATTGTTTACAAAGCAGCATATGTATGTAAAAAATAAAATGCGTATACCGAATCGGGGATACGCTCTTCCTACGGGACTTAGATTATTAAATAGACGATTGTACGGGGGGGTAGGGAGAAATACAACTTGAAGAGGTTATGTTAAATATTAATAATAATTACATACACACATATATACATATATACTCATACATACACACATAGAACGAAGGAAGTGAGGAAACGTAAATGCTTATAACTATATAAAAGTACACGAGTGTAGTTGTATCGTACTTATATATGAGTAAAATAAATATGGCAAGCCTTATAAACAACGACAACGTATGATAAACCTTGATTAGCATTAAGTACTTAAGGTAGTACGCGATTACAAAAATATTATTTGGAAGTGTAGGGCGTGAGAAACAAATGTTTAATTCTCTTATGTTTGTATCTTTCGTATCGTAATTGGAGCATGTGCTAAGTGTAGTTACCAATTTGGTGTACAAGTGAATATTGACTTTGTGGGGCGCTTACAATAAAATTTAGCCGTTTGCTTGTTGGGAAGCGATTCAGTGCGGAGTGCATGTGAGAAATTATTGAACGAAAAGGAGCATTACGGATGATTCGGAGGCATTTATTCTGAAGAATTTGTAATTTATCGATCGCGCAGTTGCTTATACTACATCGGATAGGGCAGGCATAAACAATGATAGGTAAAATGAGAGATGCGTATATCCTTGTTTTATACACTTAATTTCGATCGATTGTTTAATATTAGGAATTACTGATTTAAACGAGCCTGAGCTTTATCAATACTCCGTTGATGTGATTACTGAATGCTAACCGTCTGTCTAGGGGTGAGACTGAGGTATTTTACAGCAGGTTTCCACTCTAATCGAGTGTTGTCTATTGTAATATAATGTTAGACCTGAGGCCTACGTTTCGAAAATAACATAGATTCAGTTTTTTTGAGTGTTAATTTAAATTTTAAATTTTGCATAGAGTCTTTATATATTTTATTGTAACTATTTGTAAGTCTGTTCCTAATGGTATCAATTCTATATGAGAATGTGTAGATTGCTGTATCATCAACTTTATAACGGTGGTAGATTATTAATGTATTAAAGAATATAGAAAAATGCTCCGAGAATGCTACCCTGTGGAACACCAGTAGACAGGATTTTAGGATTGGAATAGGTGTCACCTAGCATAACTGTGAAGGGTATGGCAGAGAAAAAAAGATTTGATGAGTATTATAAGACAGCTAAGGAAGCCATAGTGCAGCATTTTGTTAACTATTCCGTTATGCCAAGTTGTAGAAAATGTTTTATCAATGTTTAATAGCAGCAATCCTTTATTTAGATTAAATTAGTCGGTTATATGATCGGTAATTCTAGGCTAATTGTATGACATAATTGCGATCTAAATCCGAACAGTGTTTCTTTTAGGATGTTATGTTCATTGGAATACGCCTTTAGGCATAATAATATATATGTATGTGTGTGTGTATATATATATAAAGTCCTGTCAACATGTTTTTTGTTGCCTAGCTTGCGCCATTTAGCCAGTTTAAACCTTTATCCGGTTAGTGTATAATCTCCCGCTACGTTTAATAAATTAGTATAAACTGACTGCAATAGAAGCCAATGTAGAAACACTTAATTCAATACTCACAGGTAATGTACGCAAATTTTGTAAAATATTAGAAAATTGCCCAGCTTGCGCTATTTAGTCAGTTTAAATCTTTGTCTGGTTAGTGTATTTTAAATCTCTCGTTATGTTTAATAAATTTGTATAAATTCACTGTAACAGAAGCCAATGGGTCAGAAACAGTTAATTCAATACTAACAGGTAATGTACGCCACTTTTGTCAAATATTAGACAACAGCTCATCTTTATGCTTTAGAAATTTCGGACAAACCCAAATTTGATGCTCAATACAGTTATATATGGCACGTGTCACATGTACCATCAGAAATTATGCATAATTTAGCAAAATGTGAGGGGGAGAGATTATGCCAATTACGTAATCGAAATAAAGTTGATATATAATCTCTCGAAACGTTCTGATATAATTGAAACCGTGGCTTACCGGAAACCGTATATACCAAAGGGAAGTATTTTTTCCCTTTATTCTGACTTTCGGCGGTGTAGTACTGTTGAAAATCTATTCTATTAGTACAGATTGTTTAATTTTTGATAACATATCAGTCCAATTCCATTTAATATTCTCGTAAGGGACACTTGATAAATTATAACGCGTTAATTCATCGACCACCTGGTGGCTTCCAGTAATACCACAATGAGAAGGGACGCACATAATTACTCCAGATCCACGATTATAAAGCTGAATAATACGATGTCTCACATCAAATTCTAACTTCGACATTTTGAGTTCTAGGAGCTTAGATAATTTTAATAGGACACTTAAGGAATCTGTGATGATTAGAATATTCTTTGAAGCTAGTGGGTGATATCACCCGATGATCTTTATCAACCTTAACATTAGCAGAGATCCTTTTAAACAACACATTCTATACAAGCCAATATGAGGTGCTTCGCCATTGCGTTTCCCGGTATCTTATTAAAATATTATATTATTGATTTGTTTATAATATTCCTCGATGAATATATTTCTTTATATGTATTATTTATATTACTATTAGTATTAATAATAATTTATTATTATTATTATTAACATGTATAAAGTTTTATTATTATCGCTCGAAAGACTTCGGACCGTGTTTTTTTCTGTCCTCAATTATCGATGTGATATTATTAAAACTTCATCATCTTCGAAACGATATATCTTTCGATATTTACTGAAGAGTTCCTTACGACTATTTCTTGATTATTCGATAATATTCAACTATGTCTTGCTATATAATATATAATATATATGTGTATTTGTGTATGTATGAATGTATATCTTGTAACATTTTCACCTTATGCAGTAATATTGATGAACCAATCAACAACCGGGGAGGATAGAATTACGTTTTAGAGGCACGATTTTAATCTTGCGTTTTAATTACAGCAACTGGAACATATCGAAAACGATTCCGTATTTGGAACAACGAAAAATGATTATTAGGATAATAATAATAATGATGATGACAATTGCCTCCTATCTCTGTCTCTCAAGCTTCTAATCGTTTGTCTTTCTCTAGACGGTCAGTTTTTAAGGGCGTTTCGCGAGATCTTCCGGTTTGATTCGTAATTTTTTGTTCTATAATTATAATATAGGCACGTTTTTAATGTGAAACGTGAGTTCGACTACTATTAAAATATTATTCATTCAACTCGATTTAATATACTAACGAAAATTATCTACTTTACGAGAAGAGGTTTCGATCGTTTCGAAAAAGAATTAAAACTTTTAAGAAACGTGTTTTAGCTGTTTCGGTCGAACGTTTTATCAGATTTTTTTTGCACGCGGAATTATAACAATTTAAAAGACTGAAACAAATATTTTGTATATTTAATATTTTGTTTTTTAGATGATTCTACGTAATTTGCTTCATACATATTTGGAATCGAAGCATTCTACCTAAACTATTATATGACCACCCGTATTACGAAAACAGACATTTTCTTCGAAATTTAAAGTTTATAATTTGAACTGATGTGGAATGTGTGTTTTTTTAAAAATAAATAATGAAAAAGTAGTTACTATAATTAAATTTTGTATTAAAAAACACGAAGCTTTACTTTATTATTGTTTATTTTATTTATTCCAAGTTTATGTACCGTGGCTGAAGTTGATACTAAACATTATTTTAAAAAATTACTCCATTGTGTTAAAAAAATAAAACAGTAAATTTAAAAAAAAAATAATTTAAACGCATTACTAAAATTTTATATTATAATAATTATTATTATTTAGAATCAGCCACCGATAGAACACGTCAACTGGTTTCGCTACTCTTTTTTTTCGCTCTTTCTAAACTGCTTTCATCCTTTTTCCATCTTCTTCCTAAGTGCCAATTCACTCCTTCCTGTTTCTTCGCAAATCTTTCATAGGTAAAAATAACTCCTTCTTTAATAGCCGTCCTATATTTTCGGTCATAATCTTCAGTTCCTCCGTGTAATTTTCGGTCTCCGTGTACCATGTGTTGTTTCTCTTTAGGTTTCGCGCGAAATTAAGTACTTGCCCGAGTTCGCGCTTTGAATACGGCCACAGAATCGAATTTTCTTTTCTGCGATCGTTGCGGTATTTTCGTCCACACGTTATGACACTTCTTCTTATACATTCTTCGTCTTGTTTCACCGGTTCTAGCTTTTTTTTTTTTTTACTATTTTTTCTTCCCACAATGTTACTTTCATAAACGAATTCATAACACCTGTAACCATATAATATATAAATAGGAAAAAAAGTCCCTACTAAGGAGGAGGTAAAGTATTTAGGTCTACACTTAGATAGAAGATTAACATGGCGCAATCATATTCAAAGAAAACGAGCGGAGCTAAACCTAAAATTAAAGAAAGTTTACTGGCTAATGTCGAAGCTATCGCTTGAAAATAAATTATTAATATATAAACAAATTCTCGCACCCGTTTGGATCTACGGATGCCAACTATGGGGCTACAGCGCTAAAAGCAATATCCGCGTAATACAGAGATTTCAAAACAAAATTTTGAGAACAATGACAAACGCATCTTGGTTCATTTATACGCTGTATAGTCATACTAATAACACTGCTTTAAATCTCCTGGATAATTCGTCGGAGATTAGGAGACTAAAGAGGACAAAACTATTTGATCTGGCTGATTAGTCCGGCATCAGAATAAAGAAGACAAACATATGATTCAGCATGAAACCATAATTCTACCTATCATTGGATAGCTGAATGTATTCAAGTAATTATCTCTAACTGAAATCATCTATTGATAGCCAAGCAGGATATTATAGTAGGTTTTACTAGAACGGATTGAAAGGTAGTCTGATTTTGAATACGGCGTTTCTTATGTTATATTTTTACTTGAATAAATGATTGAGTCTGTAAAATACCGATTATATATACTCGCGCTGTATTGAAACATGATTCAATTTATCGAATGATCACGTGACTTACTTCACAAAGTGCACACATTTCTAGATTATTTGTTGATTACTCATCAACCGAGATATAATTTTTTAACTTTATTTTAAATACATTTAATTTATTTTATATCTGTTATTCTTTATATAACTTATTACCATTAAGGATATTCCCGCTTGCTATGCCGTGTTTATATTGTACTAAGAAAGAATTAAAGCAAACCTGACTAAATGAAAAACCGAATAATTAGTCAGTTTTTTAGATACGGTGTTACCAATTAGTTCTAATTTGGGAAATTAAGACTAATATTAAATTTAATCGATGTAATGAAAAAATATATAATTATTTGTGTATTTAGTCAAAATTAAATATTCAATTCGACGCTTGTGTACATACGTGTAGTTATAATAATTATTATTCTAGTAAAAAACCGTATTTGTGATGAACGAGCTATTGTCATACAGTAGTAGTAGTTAAGCTGAAACGCCTCTACAATCACAAGGTAAGGGAAATAGAAAATTGCGCGTGCTCAAGCTACTCGGGCGGCGTACAACCGATTGAGTGTGGCGATGACAAGGAGAGATGGGACAGAAGGTGTTGAAGAAGTTAAAGGTTTTCAAAAAAGAGTCAGGAAAAGTTTAATGAAAGAAGAATCGGTAGGATCGAGAAGAGTCAGTTGGTCAAGACTTAAGGAAAGGAGTAATGAGTTAGCATTTAGTTATGTCAGTTTTCAGAGTCAGGGCCAACGGAAAGGAAAGATGGTCGGTGAGTTATATCACGAATCTGGTTAGTTATATATATATATATTATTCAAATAAAATGTTATTTTATTGTATTTAACCAATTCGCCGATAAAGAATAGAAATATATTAATTTTATTGCATGATAAAATCGATATTAGTTAATGTAAAAAGTTTATTGGCTCATTGAAATCGAACGCGCGTGTATGTTTTAAATTATCTTTCATAAAATAAATTATTACTTCATAAACACCCCGTCATAGTTTATTTCTGCGATAGAAAAGAAAAAAGTACTAAAAGACGAGGATAGAAAGAATAGTGTAGTATAGTAATAATATATATATATTAATATACGTTGATTCTAAGCGTGGAGTGATGAAGTCCGTAGAAGTCCGTTAGACAATATATATATATATATATATATATATATTACATGGACGTACCCAGAATGGGCAGAGAGCAAAAATGCCCACTCTGGAAAACAGGGAACCAACTTTTTTTTTATTAATAAATGTATATACTACCATATTATTCCACTTTTGCATATGTTACATTCGCCTGAAAGTAACGTTATGAGGGAATTTTTTCCTTTAGTCATTTCATCCAAGATTAATAATAAAAAAAATTTCAAGGTTAAACACGATGCCTCGAAAAAATTAAGAGCATTATATGATATCCACTGATTAGGTTTGTTATCATTTTCCGTTCCGCATAATTTGGCGCAATTTTTAGTTTGTATTCATAACTCCAAACAATCAGTTTCGTTGCTCGGTCGTTGTAGATTATGGACATGTTGTACGTTTAGTTTTGTGATATTTTTTATACGTCTTCCTTTTTACTCTAATTCTTCTGTGATAAGTATTATTTCCTCGGTATTTACTTAAAAATTGCCACGATACGGTCATTTAATCTGTAATTCATCCCAGTGTCCATTTAAAAATTCCACATATCGTTTTACGCCAACAAAATCACCCTAATCGACCAGTTTTGACGACGGAAGAGTCTTTTCTTCATTACACGTTTTGATTCGTTAATCGATTCCTGATTTTGCAGGTTTCCGTCAAATAATGCGATAGTTATTCTAATTGTTAAAATCTGTTCAAAAAAATTTTTCATCCAAACATCAGTTTATAATGGATATGAAAACAAAAATAAATAGGAAATTATTGAAAATCCTAAGAACTCGATACTACGACTTTTTATTCCTTCACTACCTACTTCAGGTATCGAAGAGAGTTGACATTCGCCGATTTACCGCCGTATACATTATTTTATCAGTCGACTACGAGGAGGGACGTAATAAACTTGTACTATTGAAGGTTATTTTTAAAACAATTCCTAGAATAATAATCCGGCTTAGGTCAGCTAGAATTGACGAACGGTCTCAGTTCGGTGAGTATAGACAAGTAAAGAATAGATAAACAGTTCTTAAGTGAGGTTATCGATGTATTTTTTTAGCGACCTTAGACGTCTAGACAGCTTCTTTTTAAAGAAATTTAAACGCTCCCTCTTTTATTATTTAATCAGATATTGTTAGCATATTTTTAAAACTAACATCAGTGGCGCCTACGATAGTATGCAAAAAAATATGCCAAGTTAAATCGTGGAAATAATTACCATTCGAAATTGGCTAATACGAAGAAGGTTATTAGACAGATAAATAAAATATTGTCTACGTGTACATTGAAATACTGAGAAAAAAGCAAGGCAATTGCTTTCATTATTAGGAGTGTGTTTTAATTACACGTAAATGTAAATGCACATATATGTATATACAAAAATTGCTCGTTTAATAAAATTCATCATATGAATTTTGTTAAAATTAGTGGTCACTTAATTTGAAATGTCAGAATTCTTCGGTTAGTGTCATTTTTTTTTCGTGTTACTATATCCCCTCCATGTAAAATAAATGCATTCGAAATGACGGCTTATAGAGAATAATTAGAATTTCGTGGAAATCTTTTCGAACAATGAGAATTAAACATTAAATCGTATCGGAAATTAGTAAATACAATATAATGCCAATATATATCAAATTGTAAGACGAAACGGCGTAGAGAAACAAATTATTGCAGGCACAGTAGAAGGTAAAAGAACCAGAGGAAGACGTGGCTTGTATCAAACGGACAACAAAATTAATGGAGATTATGCGTAAGCCGGTGGATCGGCAGACGTGGAGGAAATTAATCACCAGTTTTTTCGTTGCAAGCGATAGTTACTACATCTGAAATCAGATACAGGATTATTATTATTATTATATCCGGTATCTTGTATATCGTGTTGTATGTGTTTGATGCATTTCATTCTTGGTCTTCCTCTTAATCTTCCTGTTAATCTTCTCCCTTCTACGGTGCCTTCATATTCTTCTTATTTAATCACTGGAGGATCAGAGCGTTGCGAATATTCGGAATCAATCTGTAAGGCCATTTTACGTTATTCGTCTGTTTTTAATGTTCCCGACCGACTGTTTTATTTGGTCGACATATATGTCAATGGAACTTTGCCGCATCATTTACATTTTACCTCATATATTCAGTTTTTCTAGGCCATCACTTCTCAAGATATGATCAACGTATCCAACAATCCATCGCTGAACTACATCTTTCAACCGTGTATCGTATGTTTAACTCTTGAAATATTGAGCTACTGTCTTAGCCATCGGTGGTATTCTAAACACTCAGGTGATACATTTCTAATGCGTTTATACGGTTCGTGTCACTTAGTTTTAGCTTCCAGCACTCCAATGCACACAGAGATGATGATGAATTGTATAAAATATATATATATGTATATATATATATTACGTGAAGTTTAAACGGATGTAGTGGATTCGATCTTGTTCCTTAGAATCCTCCGTATATTAAAATGTTTACATGGTTGTTTCCTTCTCTTTTATTTTTTCTAAATATTCTCTCACTCACCGTCTATGTCTCTTTACTACTATTTTTCTGAAATTTGTTTCTCTTTGCTCCTTCTAAATATTATTCTCCTTTCTTTTTAAAGATTTCCCGTCTATATTTTACTTTTCTAGTCGCTGAAATAAATTACCAGGTTTTTTGTATAAATTTATATTTTAATGATATACGCGCAAATTTTTAAAGCTCGTAAGACAGAGCGAAAGCGAGCCTCTTCAAAATTTTGCCAACTTTCTGTGACTGCTTAATTAATAACCTCTATATTTTTGTGAGGCGGTTCTTCCTCGTGTAGGGCAGAGGCTTCGACGTTTATTAACAGGAGTAGAGATGATTGCTACTACTTGTCATTTACCACTGCGTCATCTACTACCTACTGCTGACTTTCATTTATATCTAAATTTAATAAGTATATAATAATAATAATAATAATAATAATAATATTAAAAAAAATTTCGATAAGTAAATTTATAAGTTATACGTTAGGATGTGTAAGAGTTTATATAACAATAAATAATGTTTCTGGTTAAATATTGATTTCTTTATTACCGGGTGAATATAGGACGGCGTATATAATATATAAGACATTTAATATTATATATATACAGTGGCGTAGCCAGACTTGGTTGAAGAGGGGGCTTCAAAAAACTAAATTATAACAGTAAACCCGAGTTAAATTGAACTTTAAGTAAATAACCAAAACTCAAGTAGGTTAAACCCAAAGCCCTAAGCAATCCTTATTTGTATACTTATTAGACGTCAAATATGTAATTCTATTAGAAGCAATAGACGGCAGAAATGTTTAACGTTACTGGAACACACTAATAGTATGTTATTGAGGTGAGAGGGAGAAGGTTATAAAGTACAATAAATTCCGCGAAGAAATAAACGATAAATATAGATTTTATATTTTTCGAAGGAATAATACATTAGTAATACTTAACTAAATTTAAAATTTAAAATCTATTCTTCGCGTTTTTCTATAAAATTTTTCTAGTACTCCTACATTACAAAACTATTTATTTACTTCAAAAACAACGAAATTTAAATAAAATAAATTAAAAAAAAATACTTATATATAATATAAAATTATTTATAAACGTTTATTTATATATATATATATATATATATATATATATATATATATTATATATATATCGTAAAATAAAATTGCAAGGCAAAACTTGTTGTTTTTTTATTTAGTTAAATTGCTTCTTATCGGGTGATGGGTTAAGGTTGCATGCTGGTATGGCTAAATAGTTTACATAACAATTACCTTTGGTGTCAGCATGGTTAACTGGGATGACGAATGTGGGAATATCTATTTCCTATTATAAGTAATGGACGCACTGTATATAATATGATGTTAAATATATTCGGTTCGGAATGGCGCGAAAACGACTCGAATATTCCCGCGTAAATTTATACCGATGGGTGTTAATCTGCGCATGCGCAGTACCGCCTTAATTTCGTTTACCGGTTGGTTTGACTGTATTCTCCGTCATCCGCGTGCCGGCATTTTCAGTTTTGATTCGTCGAGCGTCGATTTGATGTTTAAGTTTATTTGATTTTACATTTAGTCAGATCGCTCACGTCGTGAATAGTTGTTCGCGGTTTCGAACGTTTCAGTTATTTTCGAAAATAATTTCATTTCCCTCGTTATCGAAATAGGAAATAATTTAATTGTTATAATTTTCCAGTACCGCGAGTGCTAAGAAATTAAAATATCGAGATACTGTTTTTTTCTCGTATCGAATAATTAAAACTCGGTTAAATTTATTTTAAACATTTATCGCCGGGGAAAATATATTTTTATGTTCGTTGTTTAAAATTATTTTTTTTCTTTACACACAGCGACAACGATAATTATTTATATTTGTCGGAATTTTGAAAAAATGAGCTCAATCAATAAAGGTTTGCCTCTACTGACGATCGGAGTATTGTTGATATGCTTCATCGGTTTCCCGTGCGTTTTTGGAAAATCGTTATCAGGTACGTAGAAAAATTGTCTACTATTGAATTTTTATCATACCGTAAGTTCGAAGAGTTTCTTTATTCCTAGAATATTAATAAAATATTGTCAATTTTATTCCCGAAAAATTAAAAAATTTTCAGAAATATCGAAAATGGTTACTTTAAATTAGTTATTTTTACGGTGAAGTACTTATACGACTAGAATGAAGAGAAAATAACGAAATCGCCGTAAAGATTGGAACGGGAAAATGTAGAAAAAGAAGTAAATAAAAATAATCGAAAGTACGAAAGGGAAAGTAAAATAAAATGGCGCTTATAAAGAAAATCCTGATAGTCTAACTGCGACGAATTAGCCTTATCGGCAGATTAGTCCCGTCGAAATGTGATTTTTGGTGATTTTTAAGAATTTTCCTTTTTAAATTTTAATAATGGTTTTCGAATATTTCTTCAAACCTCACCAGTAAACTATAGATTTTTATCCACGTACGTAATTTTTATCCACGTACGAAGTAGTTAATTTTAGAAATACGTGATTTTGTTTATAATCATAAACTAAGACAATTAGAACAATTTAACTTTTTAAATAAAACGATTATGGCCCTTATTTGACGTTATATAATAACGGAGAAACTTCGATTTACTATTTCGCGGTTATAATACTTACGAGTAATATTTGAAAAATAAACGATAAAAAAAAATAAGCATTTAGTTAAAATCGCTTAATTTGTATATGTAAAAAGGCTACAAAGCTTTTCGACTTTAGCCATTATGGAATGGACATGAAAAAAAACCCTTAAATATAAAAATGTAATATATACAATTTATTTTTAAAAATGTATAAAAGGAAAAACAAAAATTAAAATGAAATTATTTGATTCGTATGTATTACAAATAATAACAACAAAACTAGAATGTATTTATTATATAATTCGATGGTGAATGTGGTTTCGCTATATTATTTTTGTAATACATCTGAATTAATTATTTTCTTACGTTTTATTTTTTGTGTTTCCTTTTGTATTTGATATAAATTGTATACATATATTTTTACATTTTATTTTTTTTAATTTCACCGGATAATGACTTAATAGCTGAAAAGCTTTGTATTTTTATAAATATAAATTTACGAATTTGAAATACTTTTTTGTTGTTTATTTTTTTTAAATCACTATATTCCGCACTATTCTAAATATTTCAAAAGGTGTAATTTACGTTTTTTAAAATTTTCCCCGCTATTTTCTTCCATTTTTTATCCGGTTTATTCGATTTATTTAAACTACCGATAAATTTTAAGATGTTCTAGTATTCTAGAAATGGGTAATATTGCCAGTTTTTCATAAATTGTAAGAGCTTTCAAATTAAAATTACCAATATTTTCGAAACGCGGAAATTTTTTTTATTCCGCTGTGTTAGTCGCTGTCGAATTACTAAATCTCTTAATTACATCGAGGATAAAGAAACCGAGGTCGAATCTGTTGGTTTGTTCGACTAAATGTTTAATAATATTCGCAAAACGATCTACGAACGAGATTAACGTGCGGTATGTTAGTTTTATAGTAAAGTTTTTCATTTTTGTATTATTAAAGTTTTCTCGAGGAGATCGGCAAAAGAGTTCGTGCGCATTACAAACTTTATACTGAAATAATTAAATAAAATTTATTCGGGGGGGATGTAATGATATTTCGTATATAATATAGCTTTTTAGATGACTCGATAATTTTTAACACGTTATATAAGTATTTCTTAAGTCGATTTTTTTTTTTATCCTATATCGCATATACTGGACATAAGTTCTTCTTAATCCCCATTCGTTCCGGTTCTGAGTTTTATGAATCGAGTTCTTCTCCGCTACTTCAGTTATATCGTCGTACCAACAAGTCAGCCTATGTTTCTTCTCTTTGAAGCGGCCACCTTTCTAACCCTGCTCAAGTCCACTTCGGTTTGGCCATCTGCTCCACGACGTTACAAAGTCCGGTCCTCTTCCATATCCGAATATTTCGTTATATTTAGTATTAATCTTTCGCGCGCTGCATTTATTATCCTTGTATTTGTTTTAGTGAAAGTCCATGTTGGCGAGCTGTGTGTAAAAACCCGTAGAACACACTAATTATGTACATAGCTTTTGCTTTAAACATGTTTTCGTGGTTTTCAAATATGTAACTAAATTTCTCGAAAGCTTAGCCATGGTAATGTGTCATGCGATGTACTTCCCTGCTACATCATCCGCAAATATTTCGTGGTTTAGGTATCCTCCTTCAATTCTTATACTCACGTTTTAAAACGAAATAAGTAAATAATAGGAGAAAAAAGAAATAATACTCATTAGTTCAGAAACGCGTTATTTTTATTATCGGATTACACGCACTCCGTTTCGACCAGGAGCATCCGAAAGTAGTTCTTTGATGTTATATTAAGTCGATCGTATTTATATTTGGTATTAATCGGAGGATTATACCCTCTGCAATTAGATGCAATTAGATCGTCAGATAAAATGTCTCGTAATGATTGCAAATAAATTATCGAGATCGCTATAAGAATTATTGCGGTCGCGAAGTGTTAAAGGTGTCTGGATGCTAGCGCGCAATGATATATGTTTTTCTGTTTTTTGTTTTTTTTTTGTTTGTTTTAAATATATTCACCAGTCAATACAATGTGATCAATACAGAGTTGGAATATAACTCTACCTGTTCTTTCCTACTGCGTGGAAATGATTTCGAAGAAAAATGATAAAATTCGAAGCTATAAAGTAATTAGTTTTAGGTTCCATAGGTTGTGAATGAATTTGTTTTGTATTTGACGAAAGTGAATGCAACGAATTCGCATATGGGAATTAAGTTGATTATTAGTCATTTGATGAAAAATGTGTATGATTCCGGAGTTCGTAGCAAAATTATATTGAAACTACGGTTGTACTATATGAGAGATTTAACGATTACATAGAAATCGGAATGTAACTTGGTAAAATTTTTATGAAGTCGGAATTAGTGATTTTTAGTAACTTTGTTTCTTTTTCTTAAAAAACCACTACATATATATATATATATATATATATATATATATATATATATATATATATAATATGTTTATATCTTTATTTTTTATTGTCACTTGATAATGGCTTAATAGATGAAAAGCGTTGTGATCTTTTTATATATAAAAAGTTAGCGATTTTAACTGTTATATTTGTTTTTTTTTTTTTTGTGAAAAGCCGTTCTCTCGTAGATTTTATTTACAACTCGAAATTATGAGTAAATTCAAGTTTAAGCATACAGAAATTCTTAAAATTCAACCCTTTAAACTAGTTAATTTTGAATGAGTTATATAAATATTTTTTTGGAATTGAAACGTTCCACCTCAAAGAATTATTATGGTAATGAAGAAAAAACAATATTCTACCGCCATAAAGATGCCGCTGTAACCTAAATGGCTAAAATATGCAAGAAGAAGTATTTAGTTATAGGAACCATTACCATTGACGATTGTCGATATTTAGTGATATATTAAAAAATTTATCGTGGAATATTTTTTTTAGATATTTTAAAAATAATTTTCGAAATACGAAATTAATTTTTAATTATCATTTACAATTCGATAACATGTTAAACGTAATAATTCCAGTTATTAAAAAGTTAAAAAAAAAAAATAAAGAAAGTGGACCGTGTTCCGAAATGTATGTAATGCAGGTTGATAATCCGAAGAATTATGAACAACTTGTTACCTATACTAACACTAATCGATTATTTATTATGTAATTGTTAACACCGCGGTGCTATATTTGCTACAGTGTTCGACTGTCAACTCTGTATTCTAAGATTCGATCCTAGCTAGCCGTATAAAGTTTTTCATCGTCCTATAATAACTCTAAATCATCGCAGATTAGATAGCGGTGATACCGTGCTCACTATGCATTACATGAGCGCGCATTTGCCTTAGAAATAATTAGAGTTCTAGCAGTTAACGGGTGTATATACTTAGATTTAAAACATGAAAACGAACATTTTGTAACATCTGAAGTGTAATAATAATAATAATAATAATAATAATAATAATAATCAAATCAAATCAAATCAAATTTATTCATTCAAATCCATAAATGCGCATTATTTGCGCGAGTAGTGGAAACTTAAATAGATATACAAATACTTGGTTGGTTAATAATAATAATAATGTACCGAACCCGATTATTTTTTGCCGGAAATACATGTAGAATAAGCGTAAAGAAATTTTCAAACTGAGTACGGAGATTTAGGATAACATTGAATTACTGTTTCCAAGGCGGTAATTTTTGGTGATTTATTGAAAAGTATTTCCAGGAAAGCGATTGTAATATAATCCTGGGCAACGACGATTAACACAGTTAAACAGTAGGAAGTTTAGAAAATATTGATATCATTCCGATACTAATGATTCAAACAATGGACTGGCGATCGACGCTTTATATACGATTCTTATTAATTTTGTTATAAAAAAAAAGGGAATATTTAAATCGTGCAAATATAAACGAACTACTAAATAGAGGATAGCTACGATGAAACTGATAAATCGAGCCCTTTCACTACTAGCATGTTTGCGGTCTGCCCTTAGATTAATTTTGTATATAGAATAAATCGGAGCTTGTCGTTTTACCTTTAACAAGCGATGTATAGATCAACCAAAGATAACCTGAAAAAGAGAATGGAAAATTTTATTTCGAACGGGGAATCAGTCTGTCTAATTGAGATTTGGAACATGTCGTTGTAATTTCTCTAAAAATGAATACATATATATATATATATATATATATATATATATATATATGTATGTATGTATATATAGTATACGTTCGGTGAAGATGGAAAAGCTATACAATGTATCATTATGTTAACGGAAGGTAATTTTTGGGGAACGAAATAAGACGTTTGATGGATTTGACCGTGGTTCATCGAACGTTTAAACGGCTGGGGCTATCCATCTACGTCGTGATGGAAATTTCATTAGCCTCGATTTGGTTTAATCTCGCGTGATACACTATCCGATATCATTGTTATCATTGTATACGTGTTCGTGATGAGCAATGTCGATTAGGTTGAATTAATCGTGCGTAAACTTAGCTTCGAACTATCGGCATAGCGATGTTGAGTGAATAAGTTGTATCGTGTGCTCGAGATAACTTTAAAAACAGTTTAGTACGAGCATGAACATCTATATAGATGGATGGACATCGAAATTGCTATTAATGAAAAGTACAGCAATAATAATGACGTCGATGGTTTGTTTACGAGTGGTGTAGAAGAAAGCTGAAGAAAGTTCGCTGTTAAGTTCGGTTTAATTTGAAAAGTTTCCGCGAGCGGTGAAGAAAAAATTTAGACAATTTTCGCTTTTATTTTGATAGGTGATTTTCTCTGATTTGTTCGCCGGGCGTCTTCCGCGGATTAAAATGTCCCGGTTAAATTTGCGTTTAAGAATTTCAAAATAAAAAGAAGAAAAAAAAATCGAAATTTTCATTATCGACTGAAAAATTGTAATTTTCATCGTTGACATTTAGAAATTCTAATTAACGTTACTTTACTCTACACTGGCATTCGTCACACACACACACATATATATATGTATATACGCGTTGTCTTTAATTTCATATCGTTAGTATTGTATTGGTATTGTATCCATTAACGTGTCGTTTATTACAGCACTGGCCAGAGGCACGAGTAAATGGAGTTTATCATGTAGAATGTTGGATAGTTATAGGGATCGAAATAGGAGCCGGAGTTCGTTATCTTCAAGGATTTCGGAAAGGAAGTTGGAAAGGTGTTTTGGGGATCGAAATAGAGTTCAATTTCTTGTATTCTACCAGAAGATGGTTAATGGATAAGGGAATAGAGCATAAAATTCAAACAGTGGCATATAACTTATTTAGTAAATAAGAATGAAAAATTTTCGCAATGTCAATGCCTAAACGGCATAGTATATATTACCGACTAGATCTTGATGAAGTAATCCAAACCCCACTGTTCGACCGTATTGAACGCAACTTATTGCTAGTAGGGATTTCATTGCATATTGTCGACCATTTCTTCTTTAGCAGGGATGTTATTAATTTCGAGAAGTCGGATGAGGGAAACTGGTATATTTGAAATCGGGAGGTATGTGGTCCCCTCTTCCGCTGCAACATCCACTAGTTCATTTCTCCTGATGCCTCTGTGTCCGTGTATCCATGCGAAGGTAATATTGAACGAAATGGAAGATATGACTGAAATTATACTTTATATCGTTTGTGTTTTGCGTTTGGATGTATAGAAACTAAATTTCTTTCGTTAGGTTCATTTTGATATACGTCTAGAAGTTACCTACGGCTTCGCCTGTGTAAATTTTTGTTACTAATATCATATCGCTGTCTCTTTTAACAGGTTTATATATTAGTATAGTATACGCATTACACGTATATATATATATATATATATATATATATATATATATATATATATATATATATATATATATAATATATATCGTCTGTTATTTCGGCCACGGCACTAACGCAATTAGTAGTACGTATGTATATACATACATATATATCCGTCCGTTATTTCGGCAACGCCCCTAGCTCGATGTAGTATACGTATTTACGTGTGTGTGTGTGTGTACCGTCCGTTAAAAATTTTAAATTATTGTTATTTCTGTCCTAATGGTGATATCAGTGTGAAACAAAACTTAAAATGAATCCGATAATATAGGCTATAAGCTATGCGAATTTCATAATTATTGCTTTAATAGTTTTTGAGTTAAATCGGAACAGACAGACGGACAAAATTTTAAAAAAAAAATAGATTTTTCTTTATGCGTGATAAAAATAGCCCAATGCAATGATTATAATGAAAATATTCGCAAATCACAGAAAGTACAGTTTTATATATTAGTATAGATTTTTTATTACTATTTTCAGTTAACGCTTATGTTACTTCCATTACATCTATAAGACCAATTTGACAATTTTCGTCCGAAACTTCAGTTATATTCCTGTTAATTTGCGACCGGTTTTTACATTGCCTTCATTCCCGATATATTTGAATAATAGTAATGTTAGAGGATGCGAGTTAACTGTCTGGAATATTAAAATAAAAATATTTGCGTCGTTTGTAATAGCTCGTTACGAATTTTTAATTTTACATAATTTTATAAATATATATATGCACAGTCTTTTTTCATTCTCATTATTAAATGCTATTCGGAATTTTTAGAGATATCCTTTGTATATTGTAGAAAGGAACATTAGCAATCCTATCAAATGTTGAAGCAAAACTGTATAATACACCGGGTTATTTTCATACAATACCTACTTCTTAGATGACTCTAGATGATTTTCGACGTATTTATGTAAATATTTAAAAAATGGAGACATTTCGCGTTGATCAGAAAATAAATAATTTTGTCGCCATTAAAATTTATTGTTGAAAAGGTTAAATGGTTTTTGAATATTTTCAACGTTTAAAGGACATACGTCTTATACGCTCAATTGTAAGAGATGTATTCATTTGTAACGATTTCTTTAATTCTCCCTTTTCTCTTTAATAATATAGTTTCCGTTTATAATTTTGTCAATTGGTCGACCATCGCCTATTTTATTTAAGATTACGAATGTGGATTTATTCATTTCGATATTTACGCGCAACAACAACAACAACAAAATAAATAAATAAATCAATCAATCAATCAATATATTTTAGCAAAATAGAGCTACAAAATTAAACATTTAGATATAATAAAAGTAATAATCAGATTAAATCATTTATTCAAATCGAATTAAACTTTATTTGGAAAATAGCGCGCGTTGAATATAAAGTAATTAAAAAGAGAACGCATAATACTATATAATCGAAATATGCACTACTTTCCGAACCCGGCTAAAAACTGCGCGAGCACCGGGTATATCTGAATGTTAACTCACACTTACATATTAAATGATAACTTTAAATTATTACAAATTTAAACCATTTCAGCATAAATATAATCAATGTTTTACAGCGTAAGAAATAAGTAAAATAAAAATCCTATATATATATATATATATAAATAATTCTATGTACGTGAAATCGTACAACAATGAACAAGTGCATCTCTCATACAGATAGACTTCATCAATAAATCACATCGTACCAAACACTCACACGAAACATAGAAAAGCAACCTCTTCTTCACCAACTGATATAATAGAGGTAAAACATTCACACATAAAGAACACACAATACAATCAAACACCAGTACATTCTGTGAAAAGGTACATACAAACTCTAATTCAGATATATTTCTCCCCTTTTCACGCCACACATGAAAAAATGTATATAATATAATAAATGTTAGTTTCAAGTATACAATTAATAATCTGTTACAAAGGTTTATAATGATTGTTGCTTCTTTTACAATGAAATAAAACGAAATTTTTACTATTCTAAAGGTTGTAAAATAAAATATTAATTTAACTAATGCCAACAAAAATTTTAATTCTCGAATGAAGATTTTTGCGAATAATTTGGATATACACTATGTATTCCGACGCTTCGCCACACACACACACATATATATTCCAACTTCGTTTGTTTTGTTTTTTTTTGTTGTTTTTTTTTTGTAAAATTTTATATTTTTGTAATGATATATTCGTATACTATTAAAAACCATTACATACATAACCAAAAATATTAGTTTTTTGCAAATATCAAAAGAAAGCACTCCCGCCCCGCAATATTTTTAAAAATTAATTTTAGAATTTTTCGATTGGATTTTTTTCATAAAATAATACTTTCATACACTTAAAAATATTCCTGTTAATTTTGATACTTTAAATTAAAACGGTTGAAATGCAAATTTTTGAGCTTATAACATTCGAACGGTTAATTAGGATGCGATCCAGATGAAATTATCAATTTACGTTTAAATAATGTCAAGTTTAAGAAATATCTCGTTCATTGTTTTCATTTCAACTTAATTCAAACGTTATACCAATATCAATAATAAAGTAAAGCAGCTGACTATCAATAATATTGAGTCATTCAGCTGCTTTACTTATTATTTCTTAAGTCTTTTACTAGGTATTGTTTTTGTATATAATGCTCTTACTGGTTAATGATTACATGTATATTCATTTATAAAGATGATACTTTTTTTCTTTAATAGTAGTTATTCCTCTATGTAAGTTTGTAAGTCACAAGTGTATACAGTAATTTATTATTTATACTATGATATAAGTTTATATCAAGATTTATTATAATTTAATTCAATATTTTATAAATCACAAACTCGTTATATGCTTTCTTGGTGGAATAAGGGACTATGTATTTTTCATCCCTTTTCCATCACATATTTTGTTATTATAATGTGGAGGTCTTTGCATTTGTTCATGGACCTCTATATTTACATGTATATTTTTCTCTTTTTTCAACAGAGGGAGGGGGTTTTTTAATGGGTAAAAATCCCACACGCTGATTTCTTTGGAATCCAGCAGCACTTGCTGAGTGCATGTGCTGCTCTCAAAAATATATATGGAACTTATAAATATATCAGTGTCTTTTGAAGATTTCCCCCCTCCCGCTTCAAAAAAAAAAAATAATTATCCAGAAAAATATATAAAAAAAAACTGGAATTTCGAAGTACTTTGATTTGGTGCCCAAAATTTCAAATTTCGTAACTTCCATACGGGCCATTTTCAATTAATTAATACAGTATGTGTATGTAAAAAATTTTATAAAAATCATTACACCCGGTTTCGTGGCACCCGAAATATATATATATATATATATATATATATATATATATATATATATATATATATATATATATATACATATATACATATATAGATAAAAATTGTTCGTTTAATAAGATATACATATATTTGATATAGATCCGTTGCTCTGAAATTGAAATTATTTTTAAAACTAACAAACTTCATTGTAGTTAAGATTTCGAAATATTGTCTTTTGATATATATATATATATATATATATATATACTCGTATACATCATTTATAATATTGGTACAACATTCTCTGGTGAATTCTCTTCCCCCTAATAATTTTTGTTTATTTGTTGGCAGTCGAAAATAAACAATTCGATTTACCCTTTCAATTTCATTCGTTCCGTTTCATCTGGATATCGTATATATGCATGTGTATAAGACATACTTCCGCTGACAAATGTTTGCTGCTATTCTGTTACATGCCCTACCAAAAACAATATCCTATTTATATATACCCTTTTGATTTTTTTTTTTAATCATGAAAGTGTTAGTTTACCATGCAAGTAAAAATGGTGGAAAATTGCGTGTTTATTTTTAGGTAATCATTAGTAATTGTGAAAGCGGTAATAATTTTTCACGATAATAATAGCAGCCTTTGTGTTAGCGTGATAGTACGACCTCGTATTTCGAGTTTTCACTGTTCCAATTTCTCTTAATCCGATGTTCCTCATTTTTTACACATCATTTTTTTGTATATCTATATATGTATATATTAATAACATTATATATATATATATATATATATATATATATATATATATATCAATTTATATGTACTATTATGAGAAATAAATGAAGGGACAGTAACTGGCGGAATTATGACTGCACTAGCTTCATTCATGGAATTCATCATTATCATCAGAGTTATTATTATTACTTATATTTTATAATTTATGAACGTGGTTATTATTTGATCTTTTAAAATCGTTGGATTCTTATTTCATTAGTTTCCCTTTGGTAGCGGTTTTCTCTGTTTTTCTTGCTCGAATTTCATCTGGAACTCGTACAGATGTACGTTGTGTGTTTGTGTGTGTATGAAGAAAGCTTACAAGAAAAAATTCAGTACCCTCACTACTAAAAACCTTATCTCTTGCGTAGTGCTATTTAGCTGCGGAATATGCTTGTTCCGTGTATTACGCACCGGAATGGTCGTGTGACATTAAATGTAAGCAGCGAGCGTCTGAAGAAATATTTTTACTATAGTAGATCAATCCAAATAGGATACAATAGTCGAGAACCGCTGTTTTAATACAAGCGGAATGTCGAGGAATTCATTCCTGAATGAGATGGAAAGACTACAACTGATGTCGTATGCCGAAAGATTGATCTAACGGATAAATACATTAAATACAAACGTATTTCAGTCAAACAATTGGCTAAGTAGATCTGGTTCCAAATGGAAATACAGGAAGATTTTGTTCCTGCTTTGGACACTAAAAAAAGAAAATGTAACCTGTTAAAGTGGAGAATTGCAAGCGAATGATCTCATTTGCCGACTATAATTTGAAGTGAGTAGTGTAATACAAGGGTAGCATGAGAAGATGTAAAGATATATATATATATATATATATATATATATATATATTGTTTGAACGAAAGAATGAATTAAAGGCATATTTAACAATAAAAGTACATACATTTTTAAGAGGTAATACGAAAAGAAAATTCGACGAATAATACGAGACACATAAAATTTGTTACAGAGATTAAAATCAACGCAGGGTGAGAAACGAGCACTATTGCGTTGATAATTTCGACTTAATGTTAACCGATGTGAATGAAATAAATACGAAATGTATAAAAATATCTTAAAGTCTATTTGAACTTACGATGTGCAATTCTGGGTATGTACTATAAACCTACGAATTTAAAAATAATACACGCTCTGCAAAATAAGATCATTAGGCTTATAACTAAGACATCGTGATACGTGACAAATCGAATTCTCCATGAAGACTTAAGAATAGAATACGTGGTGGATGTTAGTAGTAAATCATCCGTACGGTCTTCCTGTAGAACCGTTCAAAATAAGGTAACGATATAAGATGGTTGAAACGTACAAAAATCGCTGGACATTGTTTAAGGTTGCTGGTACGTATTCGTGCACGGTTCTCGAAAACTTGTTGCTAAATCGTCCAACTTGTAATAATACTTGAGAAATAAAGGACAAAAGTAATCGCACTTCGAAGATATATGAATTAAAAGATTTTACAACAATTAAAGAGAGGAATTCTCCGAATTCCTTCCTCCGGTTTACATCTCTATTATTTCGTCCGAAGTGTTGTTTCACGGATATAATCTATGACGAAAGAGTAATAGCCATTTGATATTTCCGAATTCTAATAAGCTGATACATCCTGACCGAGTATATTACACTTTGAATAGTGTCCAACTGCTGGTTTTAATGACACAAATATTTTTACGCTAGTCTGCTTACAATATATCGTATCTCCCGATTAATTACGTCGCATTATTTAAACGTCGAAAATATATATCATATCGGTTTGTCTGGTCCGTCTGAATTTTAGAATTTTCTGCAAAGTAATTTTTCTCCTTGTTCCGTTTTGTTTGGAACTTCAATTGGTATTCACGAGTTTTTATAAGCGTACGCCTGCTGCACGGTGTCCCAAATTATTTTATTTTATTCACATCTCATTTTGTCGTCATCCGTGTTTCATATCACACACACACACATATATATATACATAAGATTTAGAAAAATAATCTGTCGTTCGTTAAAATTTCTTCAAGAGGTTGTGTAACGAATAAAAGTTAAATAAAAGTATATAATTTGATCTTTTGAACGCAATGACTACAGGTAAGACGGCTCAAGATAGATACTATTACAAAAGTTCGCCCGGAAACAATTAATTAACCTTTCGTGTCCAATGCGAACTTTTGGATACACAATTTTCTAGCTTGAATATCTCACAGGCCCCGATATCGTGAATTAAAATTGTTTTTATAAATAATTTACCAATATGCCCGGTGTATACTTTTGGATACGCAATAATTATCTTTTTACGTATTAAATCGATTAAAAAAACATTTCGAAAATATTTTAATCGGAACACTTTTGATCGTTTAGCGTCCTAAAAAAAATTGTTATGCGGGGTCTATGCGAATAGTTCCTTACATGTAGTGTGGATACGAAATTCCTTTCTACTTCCCACGCCCAATTAACAATCGACTCGTTGAAATATTGATTGTCTTCTTTATTTATCACCGGATTTTTCGAGGATAAGAATTCTGTAGAAAAAATTTAAAGGTTATATCTGCGAGAACTTTAAAAATAATATCGATTGTTAACGGATTACAATATAGACATACCCCTATGTAAAGGCTATCTGCCTGTAGATAATGTCGAATTTCTTTACATATATATATCGGCGTGAGAAATTATGGATAATTTTAAATTAATTTTCAAAAACTACTTTATTAAAAGTCTTATGATTCGCGGATAATATTACATTCATCGCAGACAATAAACAAAAATTATATATCAAAATTATAAAATGAAAATAAACTTAAAAGTAACTTTTAGCGGCAAACCGTGAAAAGAAAATATATATAACAAAACTACTTTAGATCAAGTAGAACGATTCAAATATTTAGGGCGCGTAATAAGAAATACGGGAAGATGTGACACGGAAGTAAAAAAATATAAATTGCGAAGCTAAACCAGCGTTCGTGAAAAGAAGAGATTTATTCGGTAATGGAATTAAAATAGAATTAAGAAAAAAATTATTTAACTTATACATACGGAGTATATGGGTTGTAAACGTGGGTGTTCAAGAAAAATCTAAAAAAAAAAAGAAAAATTGAAACCGTCGAAATGTAGGAATAAAGATCGCATGGACGCAAAAGGAGTTCAGAGGTTTTGGAAAAAATGAAATTGGTAGAAACAATACAACAAATCTAGGACACGTACATAACTTGTTTACAGCAATCATAATCTAGGAAAAATTGAAATTAGGAAGGAAAAGGGTTAAACCTATGACAATATGGCCGTATGAAATAAAAAAACGAATTCGGACGACGTATAAAGAGATTACGAACATAGCAGATAACCGGAGGGAATCGGTTGGCTAGCTATGAGACAAGTTTCTGAATAAATTTTCCTAATCGATATAATCCTTTTTCGACTAATATTTGAAGATGTTTTTCGTTTTTAAATTGTTTTATTTAGTTCAATATTTAACACGTTTTATTTATTTATTTATTTATTTATTTATTTAATTATTTATTTTTGGGAAATGAAACGATAATATTTCGCGTAAAGTTGTAGACATAAAAATCTTTAAGTAAGTCGTTCGCGTCTTTATGAACTTCTGTCCTCTCCATTCTGAACAAGCAGTCTGCAACCCCGATCATGTCTTTTTTGAATGCTCTGCTGTGGCGCCGTTGCTTTCGGAGCTTTACCTTGTCTTGCTACGTTCCTCGAGTATTACACCTCCGTCTTATGTATCGTCCCTTTTCAATCTGGATAATCTACAATTATTCCCCCATATAGCGGCATTTCTAGAGAAGTCAGCATCCTTTGATTAGGATGTAGATAGTCCCCACAGTATCACGTTGAGTAAGCTGTAAAGGCACCCCATTTTAAAAAATTATATATATATATATATATATATATATATATATATATGTAAATCGCTTCAACGACGTCTTCAACCACTTTGGAATTTTTCAATTTATAAATTTAAGATATAAATATGGCGTTCAACATAGCGGGGCTTTTTACGTTTTATAGACACGTACGATATCCTCGCATCTCGCCACCACTCACTACCTGCTCATTTTGAAGCGAAATTTATTTATTTGTTTATTACTAAGTAAACATTGGCAACGATGTCCATTTAAACTGTAAGGAAGTACATGTTAAAACGGACGATACAACCGGAGAAAAAGCCACGAAGGGTTACGAATGAAAGAACATTCGAGTGTTTGGTTTAGTAATTCGACTAAAGTTTATTTAGTCGTTTGTTGACATCGCCATCTGTTGATTCACTTTGTCTAGCCCGATAGTCGACCCAACATTTTTAATACGCATTCTTCGTATTCTTTTCTCTTTCACTCTCATATATATTTATATATATATATATATATATATATATATATATATATATATATATATAATTGTCGTATTGACTCGTGTCTAGCTCGTTGTACATTATTTTTGAATACAAGATGGGCTAGCGCAACTACAGGCAACGTAAGTAGGCGCTCATATGATATTATACATAATGGAGCGCCAATATCTTCTCCGTGTAAATTAAGAGATAATAGGATGAACAACTTTTATCCCGAGACTGGGATCGAACGATTATTGAGTTGACAATCGAACATTCTACAAATATGCCACTATTATATATATATATATATATATACAATGTGCATATATTTGTATACTAAAATACATACACACATGTACAAAATACAACCACCCACAAAAAATACAAACCCACATTTTTATATATATTATTACGTGTATGAGTCTGTGTACATAACTATGTACGTATTGTATGTATATGATTTTATACGTGGTTTTTGTTAGTTCGTTTGTTTCATTCGTGTGTAATAAAAAAAAAAACATTTAAAAAAGCCAGCCAAAAAAAACAACGATGGGCTTATATTGGTGAGCGAGCTTGCTTGTTTGTTCGTTCATTTGTTTTGTTTTGTACGTGTGGTCGATAAGTATGCGCGTGGTTACATATTGAGAATTTATTATGTGGAAAAATGTTGAAAATTTAAATCTTATCTATTCGCTGGAATCAACTTTCCGCGATATACAGACGCTTGGTTCCTCAGGAGCTAACGACAGTCGCTTTTACCGAATGTCATTTTTAGATTAGCTCTGCATCTCATTAAGCTTTGTACTTTGATATCGATACGTTATCTGCGTAATATTTAACTTAGTGTTTTCATATAGTTACATCGACGAATGAATTATTCATCAGTCCTATAGAGATTTCGCCAACGAACTCGTGTTCTAACAATAAATGTAATTTTACCGTTAAATTGTATACATTTGTCTGTGCATTTTTATATATTATTAAAAATAATCATATATTTTTTTTGTTGTCTATAAAATAATTTAACTTTTTCCTACGCGTTTTTTATATTCCAATCGTTATTGCTCCGTAAACGTATCGCGGAATAATATGAAACTTCGCGTAATTTCCCTGTTCCATTATTGGACATCTTCGACAACGAAGAGAGTACCGCAGCAATCGCTATCTGTTCATCTAGTTGTCGTTCTGTCATTTGGTCGTATAGGTAACTATCATTCTTTCGATTTCATCATTGGGTTCTTCGCGTATTGTGCGAGACCAGAATAATTTCATACCCGAACAGCTGTTGATATTGTAGTTTTAAGCTTTTCTCCATTCGCAAATCTTTAAGAAGTTGCTCGGAGCACCGTATTTCGAAACTATCTACGCGACTTCGTTCAGAGTTTCTAATTGTTGGCCATATACCTTAGAAAAAAAAAATATATATATATATATATATCCACTAACTAGACCTTAATATTAACAGTTGCATTATCGTCGGTCAATCTATTACCTATTTATACATATGTATTACTTACATAAATATATCGCACGCAGACGTACGGATATAATGTATATATTTATTAAATATCGATATCTTCCTTTAAAAAATTGCAATAAAATTTTTCAGTTCTTTACATTTCTTGGTCGTTGTGTCTTTTTCGTTGAAAATTATCCTGCACGAACGTTAAAGGTGAAATCGCGAACAGAAACAACACTAACATCAGTCATTGTCATCGAACAGTTTCACTGGCAAACTGAATCCAATTGTAATTAACGACTACTTACTGTATACATCGTGTAAAGTTCATCTCTTCCAAATATTTATACGTACCAAGTCGTTATAGTACTGGGTGTAATGCGATTTTAATGGCGCTCGGAAGTATTCCGCCGAGTATTTCGAAATAACCGAAACAAATAGGTTCACTTCGTTTACTTTCTTAATTCCATCCCTCCGTCTTGCTGGAAGGATGCTAAAAAAGAGTTTCGTCTAGAATGCTAGTTTGTCCTACCTAATAAATTACGTTACTTATTATAACTCGATAATGTTCGTTGGTGTTAAAGGATCCGTTATTAATAAATAAATCCCAATGATAAATGTCACCTGGTACTTTATTTTTATACATATATATCAAAATAAATATTTGATAGAATTGTCAGTGTGCATGTTTTCATCAGTAATATTTATCGAAGGCAAAAAATAAACGCAATTGTACTTGAATCTTATAGCGGACGTAGTTGTCGCGCCAGAACTTGTGTTACTCCTTAGATGGCCACGTAGAATGAGAAAGATAATCTATGCTTAACGATTGGGTTCTAATAGCTTATTATCTTTTTTATAGCACCCTCTAATGTTTTATATATATATATATATATATATATATATATATATATATTGATATTGATATGTATGTATAAGTGTGTGCATATAATATATATACACGACCTCTCACGCAAGGTATGTTCTAATAATATTAACCCATCGGCTCTTCCGTACATAGTTTAAATAATCGGGTTGTGCTTTTATCCGTTTCCTGGGAAATTTATTATTTATGGGACGCGTCGAAAGAGAGCTTTCAAAACAGCGTTTTTTCACTATTCATTTAGCTCTCACAAGAATTGTTCATCGTCGATGTGACAGTGATAATAATAGTGATTATGCAATAATTCACATCAAATTTATTTATAAGATCATGTAGCAGCATAGTGTATAATCGTTCGTATAATTTATTATGTATACGAGTATGCAGGAGAAAACAGTATAGAATAATATATATATATATATATATATATATATATATATATATATATATATATATATATTCAAAACATTATTAGCGTGTCGATTATAATTTTAGTTCCAATTACTTACCTCTCTAACGTTGCAATAATATATATATATATATATATATATATATATAAATTAAAGTAGTTTAACGATTTCACTTTTTCCCTTATTTTATTTATATATTTAAGTGTGATAATACTGTTCGATGATAGTGACTCTAAATTTAATATTTATTTTATAATTAATGATTCTTTATTGTCTTTTACGAAAATGTATAAACAAATTGAAAATGATATTTTAATGATATAGACGCAAGTACATATGCAAAAAATTATAAATATACTTTATAACAATCAGCCCGTTTATAAACTAGCTGACAAACTAAAAATTAATCGCGACTCATTTCTCAGGCACTAATAAACTTTGTGATGATTTGGTTCGCTCATTACTATAAAATAAATAATGCGGTAAAAAACTCACGAATTACATGTTCTTCGGATAGGTTTTACACCATCTGAAACTTATAAATGTATTAAATCGTTAAGAAATAAAATGTCGCGCGGTGCTGATGATAACTATGGTTAAGCACCTTCCTCGGAAAGCGATAATTTATCTTACTAAATTAATCAATCGCATTTTTAACTTTACTTACTTTCCGTCTAAGTGGAAGATAGCAAAGATTACTATTCTCCCAATACTTGGGAAAGATATTAGTGGTAATCGTAATATTCATCCCATTAGCTTATTATGCACTTCTAGTAAAGTCATCGAAAAAATTATACTAAATCGGTTACAATTTTATTCTTTAACTCGCAGCATTCTCAAAAATTAACATTTCGGTTTTAGGGCTGGTCATTCAACAGTGCATCAAGTTACCAGAATAACTGATTTCATCACCGACAATTTTAACCTTAATAAGCGCACGGGTTTATTGTTAATTGTTAATTGATATTGAGAAAGTCTTTGATACAGCTTGGTACAATGGAATTTTCTACAAATTAATTAAATTCGATTATAAATTAATTAGGTCCTATTTAAGCGATAGAACGTTATACATTCATCACCTACATTTACAATCAACACTTAAAACTTTTTATGCAGGTGTTCCGCAAGAAAGTATTTTAGCTCCTTACCTATTTTTAATATTATTAAACGATTTTCCTAATACACCATTCGTCCACGCGGATTTTTATGCTGACGATCTGGCGCTATTTTGCACATCGTTCAGAACTGATACCGTCTAGAATAGGTTACAAAAAGCGGCAAATACTATTTACAAGTACTATAAACGCTGGAGGCTAAAATTAAATACCGAGAAATCGTACGCTATACTGTTTACTAAAAGATTTCCTCTTTCTCTGCCTATACTAATAATGGTAAATGCATCAGTCGGCAGAAGCAGGTTAACTATCTATGAGTTACTCTAGACTCTTGTCTTTCATTTAACGCACACATTAATAAATCTATCGGTGAAGCGAAAAAAGTCATTCGAATACTTGCATCAATTTTTAGTTATCGTTCTCATCTTTCTTCAGTAAACAAGACATCAATATACACTACCATTATGAGACCTACGTTAGTTTATGCTTGTCCTGTCTGGTGTTCAGTGTCCGCTAGTACTTACAAAAAAAACTCCAGGTAATGCAAAACCGGTGTTGCAGAATATCATTAAATTCTCCTCGACGGGCTAAAATACAGTACGTGCATTTCACGCTAAATACTCATATTTATGGTCATATTTATAAATTATCAAAGAAATTTTATGATAAATGTATCATGATAATATCTTAATTCAGGTAATCGGGGATTATAGTACGCTTGATCTCAGCATGCGTTACACTAGATATTAAGCATCGTCGTATTAAGCACTGATTTCTAATGTATACCCTTCAGATCTGTGTTACGATTTTTTTTTTTTATTTATTTATATATAAGTTAAATTAAATTTAATAAACCAGCTAATAGTTTTTTATTTTTTCTTTAATTTTTACCATTGTTATTTTACTGTTATTTTTTTATTATTGCTTTAGTTTTGGAAAGTCATTTGGTTTTAACTGCTATGGTAACTTTAAGGATACTTGACATATGTGTATGTACATATTAGTTCTTCATGATTTATAAAATTTTGTATTGAAATAAATATAAATATACTGATATATATTATTTATATATATATATATATATATATATATATATATATATATATATATATATATATATAAGATTCTCCGGCGCACCGACTATCAGAAATAGATGATAACTTCTATTAATATAGTCCATATTTTTTTTTTCTCGAATTAACTTCTAAATAGCTCATTTGGCGTTAATTCGATGTTGTTAGTAATTTTGAGAAATTTATTCTTTTTTCTGATCATTATTATCTTTATAAATTACATCTTCTGCTTATTTATATATATATATATATATATATATATATATATATATATATATATATATATAATCCCTCTGATTAAATTCTATATTTCCAGGGATATCTGGTGAAGTAATTTATTTACAGCTATTTATTATTAGTAATGCTGGAAAACAAATAAATTTTCCATTTATTGTTCCTCGACTTGTATATACAGCCGAAGTATTAATATTTGCCGGACGTTAACGAATTTGTCAAATCTACGATATAATTTATCTTTTACGCGATACCGATTTTGAGAATATAATGTATGATCTATATTTTCTTATACCCAGTATCACCTATCCAAGCATAATGCATATGTCATCATTAAAAAAAAGTCGCTTCATTCACTAAACTTATTTTATTTTTAAAAAAAAAACCCTGCCTAATTGAATAGTTTCGAATATTTGGTACATTCCACATCTCGTACGTTCGCATCCCCCTACTAGGATAAAGAGATCATCGTCAGACATGTTCGTAATATTGTTTAAATCGTTTGAGAAACGGTTCGAAACGACGATAAATGCTGATAATTGAGATCTTAATGGAATCGCGATGTAATGGAAATAATTTGAAATAACCGGATGAATTCTTTTTTTTTAGTAAAGAATAGTAAACAGAATTTTGAATATAAATAACAACTCCACCTGATTTTCGATCGTCCCTGCATTGTGCCCCCAAATTATACCCGCTATTACGATACCGAACTATATGTACAAATATATATATATATATATATATATATATATATATATATATATATACGTATGTACATAATGGTAATAAATCAGATTAAATTTATTCCACATTAATAATAATAATAATAATAATAATAATGATGGTGATGATAATGATAATCAAGATGTGGTATTTCCTAGTAATATGGCTTCTGCCTTTTAAGGAGTAAACGACGAATGACGATCAATGTTAGAGAAGGTATTTTTATTTATTTATTTATTTAGATTTGTTCTTTTCTAAACACACGTGGTTTCACTGTGATCTGTACGGAATAGAATGATTTATATTTGATACTAGGCAGATGTTTCTTCTAATTCTTTGCCAGAAGGAAAAGTTGACTGTAGCCAATGAAACGTAATATTAATAGTTATAACGACCGTGATAATGAAAGTTGGGCCAAATTTATAATATTTATACGCAGACGTTTATATATATATATATATATATATATATATATATATATATATATAAAACAACGAATTCTTGAATAGACGTCTCTAATAATGTTTTAATAGCGGCATACGAAATTTATGAAAAAATTCATTCCACTGGCGGACTCTGTTTAAAAAATTGTACGTTTCCGGCATTACACGCCGTGTGATTACAATCTACACACAAAATATCTGATTAACAGTTTTATTTGAAATTATCTCTTTATCCTAGTAATATTTTCCGGACGAAATCATCTTCGATTTGAGCTATTTATGGTTTACATGATTTTTCATAATGATTCGTACACGGTCCTTTCCGAAAATGTTCCACGTTCTAAATTATTAAATTACTTCGGCAGACTATTTATGCAGGTGTAAAATAAATCATGTTCATTATATTCCTTAGAGGCTCTCCAAACATCAAACCACGTGTACGTCCTAAGCGCGACGTGGTGTCTTATAGTGTAGGAAAGTGCGATAATTTTAGAAATAACGTTAAGAACCGTTTAATTTAGCCCAATGTCGACATAGTCGCGAGCTCGTCAGATTTTTCTGTTTATAACATTTTTAAAATGAAAAATATACGAAAAGAAACTTCGAAATCTGTTAAAGTTGAAAATGGATCGTCACACGTAAACTACGAAGATGTAGAATAAACATTTCTTGAAACGGAATTGCTAACGCAACATGAAGTGATCTGTATCGCCAATTGCATCTCTCATAGCCCGCGTTGTTAAACATTCGTTTCTTCGTTCTTTCTTTGTTATAACATAGTCGATCATATGCGCTACTTTTGATGTAGGATGCAGCTATGTGCCCTTATGGATTTCCTTTACTTTATAATTCGTGTTTGTAATAAATAAACCATTCCTAGCCTAGAACTGCAATAGACGTTCTCCGTTTTCGTTTTCCTTACCAATTCTGTGTTGCCTTATTACGTTTTTCCAAAGGCTTGTGTTATGACCTACTCTGGTATTAAAACCGCCCAATATAATATGTCTTTGGGCCTGATTTTGTTCAACACATTTCGCAATTCTCCATAGAAGTATTCTTTTTCGCAATCTGGGCTATTTAACGCTTGTTCATATACGCTAATGATTGTTATGGCTTTGTGGAAGACAAATTTTCAACATAATGCGATCGTTAACACCAACGGGTTCTTCTGTAATGTAGGCTGTTATCTGCGTAGTCGGTTAAAATTTGTCTCGTGGATCCAGCATTTTTCTTCATTTGCTGTACTTTTATAATTGTTAAATAAATTATCATTTTTGTAGAATGTGGTGGAAAAATAGCAGCGCATAAGGGAACACGGTAGCTGCAGCGCAAACAGCAACCATGCTGCCATATCCGTTCTGTCATAAATTATCCAGTGGAAACCCAGATGACTGGTATGTCAAGAACGGCACGATTCCTCGTAGGATATTTAAGGAGAAGGTAGGAACAGGATTATAGGAAAGGGATAAAAAATGGAAAGGAGGAGGAAGATTATAGGAAGGTAATAAGAATGGAAAGGAGAAGGAAGAAGGATTGCCACTATTCTTTGGATTTAACGAAATCCTAGCCGCAAGGCAGCGGATTACTACTGAGGTGGTAGCACTGTAAGGCTTTTACGGCGGCTAAACCTCGCCGAGGAGAGACAGTCATCGAATTTATGCCGACTTTTAATACGCAGTTCCTCAAGCTGCGCTTCTGCATCCTCGTGTCTGCTACTCCTGTCACTACTGGAATCGCTTGCCTGAGGCTTTCCACCAGTAGGCGCTCTTGGTTCGCGAATGCTTATTCGCAGATAATCTACATAACTGTAGGCCGTTCCACTATCCACCACCTGTGGACGAGCACCGTTCCGGTTAGAGCTCCGGATCCCGGAAGGTATAAAGGTACCCCCACGGAAATATATATATATATATATATATATATATATATATATATATATATATATATATATATAAGGTTAATTAATGGTTACCTAAAACACAAAATTATACGAGATGTCATTATTTCCATTTTTCCGCCACATTTCGCTTTACTATACTCTTGCAGATCTGCAGATCAAACACAAGTAATCCATAACTAATCCTTTAAATTATTTTTTAAATCAACCCTTGAAAGGAAAATTTATTTAAATAATTTTTGTTGCGGTATATTGACGTCTATTAACTTTGATTAATATACTGGCGGTGAACGTATCGAATTTGCTAAATTTTATATGTAACGTGTATATATAATATAATATATAAACAATAAAAAGTAGTTAAAATCACTAAATGTTTCTATATAAGACGACTATAAAACTTTTACATTATTTAACTGTTATCAAGTGGACATTAAAAAATAAATTATAAAAAATATAATAATGAAAAAATAATTGATATTTTTTGCAATATCGTAGTTAAGTATATTTTATTATCTCGTTTTATATTTTTAATAAATGGTGTATATTTTTATATATATATATTTTTTTTTTGTGTCCACTTGATAATGACGTGAGAGCTGAAAGGTCTTGCGGTCTTTCTAATACAAAATCTACTTTTTTGTTGTTTATTCATTTATTTAATGAAAATCATCACATTCCAAAATATTTATTTATGTATAGCCCGTCGACTTCATTTTTATTAATTACGAACTTTAGTATCTTCGCACTATATAAATTTATATGAATCTGGGTATATCTTAAAAAAAAAATTGTCCCTTTTGACTTATTTCTATTTCGGTTGGCTGGCTACTCGTCTGTTCTTTCACGCGTGTCCGATTATTACGACTAATTTAACAGTGCAAATTATTTAATCCGTTCATTATATTAAAAAATAAAATTAGACGATATTACATTACAGAAGCGAACTTAGTCGAGTGAAATTGTCGCACACTGGAAAATTTCAACTGCGTATATTCGACGACTACCGTTACGAGACGTTAGTCGGACGTATTAAAGACGCAAAAAATAAAATTGTCTCCCATTACCGCGTCCGTGCACGGATAATGTACTGAATTTTAATAAAAGCTCGACTCTGAATTGGTGTTGTGATAGTAATGCCGGTAGTAGTAATAGTAATAGTGATATTATTTTTTAAGGTAAAATCGGATGAGAAAATTACTTTAAAATGAAGTATACCTATTTTCTCTGTTACTTTTTTTTTTTGCTTTTACATTGTCGTGTGCACCGCAGGAGCAAGGTGCTCGTCGTTTGTTCTAATGCGTGAGTTGTATATATATATATTATATATATATATATATATATATATATATATATATATATATATATATATATAAGGTGCAATATAGGTGCGTTGGCATCTTTTTAACTAAGATAAAGGTTATTTTCATCTTGGTAGATTTAAATAAAATAATTCGGATTTTTCCTCGTGTGACGCCGGTTTGGTTTTGCCTAGGTTCAGGTAAGTAGTAATAATGATACTAGCGATAATAAAACAATCATCATCATCAATAACGTAATAACAATAACGTCGAAATGGGATCAGGATGACACATTTCTTTTTCTTTTTTCATTTTTTTTTAAAAAAAAAAAAAAAGAAAACTTAATATCAAATCCACTCATTTTTCATTTTTTTTTTTTCGTAGGCTCATCCGTTTTGTACATTTCTTTCCCCCTTAGTTTTTGTTCTCTCAATTTCATATAATATCAAATGCGAAACAGAGAGATATAGATGGATAGAGATAAAGAAGAAGAGAGAAAAATAATGATAGAGAAGGACAGAGTGAAAGTAAAATAGTGAGGAAGTAGGCGAGAGAATAAAATTATTAATTTTTTTCTTTTGGCCGTCTCATAGGAAAATTTTTCTCTTTTTGTTTTATGTTTCCTATTCCTTACAGACGATTTTCCGTTCATCATTTTCATTGCACCCTCCTCTTCCTGGTTCTTCTGTTCGCGAACTCATTTCCAGTATATTACATACTCGTTTCGTTTCAGGTAAATTTCGTTTTGGTTTTTACGAGCACACACATATCTATATCTCCGGGGAATTTATTTTTCTTGCGCTGTCGTCTTGAGTAATATTCCGTTCCAATTGTTATATAGTATATACTATACTTCATATTTAGTTTATATATATAGTATTTTATTTTACGTATATGTATATATACGATATATATATATATGTTGCGGTTTTGTTCGATTTCCATACCATCTTCATCATCCTCCCAGCGGACATTGTACGTATAGGTTTCCGTTCGATTCAAACCTAACACGTCTTCGTAAAATCGACTTTAAAAAAAAAGTTGTACGAATTTGTAAAATACGAGCGAGGGTTGAGGATTGCGGTCGACTCGTTTATTTCAAAATTAAGGCTTTAGCGAATTGCTCGAAAACCCAATTCCCCGGTGCGGTTAAAATACTCAAAAGACGCTAATTTATAACCTTAAGGATGCGATCGTAAAAGTTCGGAAAGAACTGAAAAAAAGCGATGATGATGATTAAATAAGAGAGGAATAAAGACCAACGAGAATTTTTACCTTTAATTATCGAAAAAAGAATTCTAAATCTAATTATTTCGATATTTCCGACGCGATGGAAATTATTTATTAAGAACGATCGAACAGAAAAATATAATTATAAGATTGTTAAATGAAATGATAAACGAGATAACAATTTATTAACTTAAGGATTCATAAAATTATTATAATATAATCCGATTAAATTTTCGAAAATTTTCATTCATTATTCTATTTTCGCCATCTCCTATTTGAATATCGCGTTAGTGTACTAGCAGTCCGAAGACTGTATCGCAATTTGCTTCGTTTTGACTTGGGCCCGTTTGAGATAGGTATAACGTAAACGCTAATGAATAATTGCATCATCCAGTTTTGCCAACTACTTTAACCAATTTTGCTTGATTTATTGATTTTAATTTTTCCGCATATCGATTATTCTAATAATAATAGTGTAATTGGATGATTTGCTCGTATGTCCTACAAAACCTTAGTCCGTTATTAATTTTTTCGACGATTAGACAATCTTTTATTAATATCAAATTTTGCCTCTTGTTACATTTTTTTTTTAATTATTTAATTTTTCTAACCATCCTCTGGCTCTCTGTCCATATTTCGAATTCTACCTTTATTCTTTTTCTTATCTATTTCGGTGAATTTTTCAAATATACGAATTACTAATAAGTTATTTTTCACTTTATATCGTCGCCCATTTTATGAAATTTCTATTTTCGGTCACTGTCAATATTTTTTTTTTTTTACCTTTATTCAAAAATAAAATGATATTTTCGTAATAAGTGTAATTTCACATATTAGCTGACCACGCTTTCCGGTCATGGCCTCGTTCGATACTGTCCGAATTTCTTTTAACCACCATTGAACGCTCTGCGCGGATACGTGTTCGGGATATGGTCCATCGTTTGATATAATCAATTTTAGAAACCTCAATTTATGAACATGTGGCCGCATCTTCCGTAATCAGTTCGAAAACAATTGTCTTTATAGGTCGAACCCCAACATACTGCGATCGAGGACGTCTATTATATTGTTCTCGTCCGGATTTCGAATTTTCCAGTCCTCTCTCTTTATATATATATATATATATATTGAATCCTCCGACATGAGTTTTGTAACCGTTCTGTGAGCTGATTTCCTCGATTTCAGTCTTTTAGGCCGGTCCATGTCTGCGTATATGGATAAGTTTTCGTTATTTCCATATTTCGTCCGTTCTTTTACTATCGCAATTTTTCTGACAATATATGGCCAGGCTTGATCTTGGCTAGCATTGGTAATATTTTGCACCCCTTAATCAAATGATCTCGGCTGATATTAGCTTCGAAGTTATGCGTTATTATTTAAGCGAATGACGAAGTTAATTTATACGTATTATTTCAGTGAGGTAATAGCGTGTTATTATTACAAAAAATATAATGCGATATTATCTGTATATTATCAGAGATATGGAAAGACAGCAAAATCATGAAATATACAAAAACAAACTTGCTAAAAATCTTAGTATTCTCGATCTTGTCACACGGATCGGAGAAATGGACTATAAATCTAGTATCGGCGAGGAAACTGGAAGCGTTGGAAATGAAGTGCTATCAAAAGATATTGCGAATACCATTTACTGCGCATAGAACTAACAAGTCTGTTCTGGAAGAACTGCATGTGGAAGAAATCGAGCGACGTAGAAGACTATTATCATTTTTCGGTCATATAATTCGGGGTCAATAAGATGGAAAAACTAATCGTTCAGGGTAAAGTAAACGGCCGAAGGAAAGAAGGTAGACCGGCAAATCGATACTTAGATCACATAATAAAACTAACTTGTCCTATCTGGCCTACAGGTACCAGAAAACGAGGGACGTTTTCAATTGTAAAAATGTCAGCTCTCGACATCCATAATCGGATTACGACGAAGAAGATATATATATATATATATATATATATATATATATATATATATATATATATATATATATGGTTATTGACAATGGCGTCATTAGGAAAAAGTTCGATATAACGAATGTACTAATACAATTTTAATTAAAAATCGACAAATAACAATGTGAATGTAATATTAATTTGCAGCTTAATATAAATTAAATCTATTTTTCATTCTTTAATATTTTGTCTGTGGAAAGCTCACTTCGATGTGTTTCAAGAGTTCTATCTTACCATTACCATTATAAACTATCTAATTCTTCTCTTCCTACAATTGTCAACTTGTTAAAGCGCATACACAAACGTGGCTAATCTGGAACTGCTTTTCCTGCGGTCTTTATTTTGTATCTAACAGCGTTATTTCAAAGTATGACTTAATGGTGTGCGTGTTAATAATGACGCTGAAACAGATCTCAGCTCATTTCCGATTAAAAATTCTAATAAAATAACGTGCGTTTATCGTTAATAGTCGTCGTTGTAATATGAAAAGTTATCTGTTATTTAATTGAATCGAAATAATTGTTTTAATTTTATGTAAGCTCAGCTTACAAGATTAAAGTTGTTGACCCTTCTGTAATTCAATTTTTTTATATATATATATATATATATATATATATATATATATATATATATATATATATATATATAAACAAAAGAAAACTAAAAATTTTCTATTGCAATAATTTTATTTTGTTTATAATTCATAAAATCACTACTCTCCGATATATATATATATATATATATATATAAATACAAAAGACTTTATTTCCATTATTTATAACATACCTATGTAAAATATTCTATATATTATTAATACTTATATAGTAAATATTATGTAGTACAATATATTTAAAACAGGAAATTTGAGACCGTCGTCGAGCATTGGCTTCCTCCCATTTCTTCTCCGATTGATTCCATTCCAGATGCTTTTGAGTTTTACGCATCCAAAATTTTCTTACGTGATTGTCGATATCTTCGCTCCATATTGTTTTTGGTCTTTTCCATGGCCTTCTCTTGCCTAATGGTAACAATTCCGTGCTTCTTCTGAGCCATCTGTTCGGTTTGAACCGCATGACATGTCCAGCCTAATTTCACTTCATTTCAGGTATTATTTATAGGGCGTCCTCCGTCTTCGATCTGGCTCTCAATATTTTGTTACTTATCTTATCCAACCTAGTTACCCTAACCATTTTTCCTTCCATTGCTTTTTGAACTATTTGTATTTTTTTGCACAATTTACTCGTCAATGAACATGTTTGAGCGCTATAAGTAATGGTAGGGAGGATACATGTGTTAAAGATTTGTGCTTTTTTAGTACGATCTAACTTACGTCCAAATATTTCTTTTAATGACCAAAATGTTTTCCAACCTAACGCTATTCTTCGGTTTACCACTTTTTCCGTTCTATCTGTGAAGGAAACTAATTGTCCTAGATATATAACACCGTCTGCCCATTGTAACGTCTTTCCGTTAATTTTAATTTCTATTTTATCTCCGTTTGTAATTAAACTCGTTGTTTCAAAGTTTATTTCGAGACCTTTTATTTTTGAATTAGCTTCTAGTTCCGTTAACACGCTTTTTAACTGGTTTGCAGAAGCTGAGATTAAAGTTACGTCATCTACAAATCGTAGATTCGATATAAATGTTCCGTGAATTTTTATCCTTTTTTTTTCTCAATTCAAATTTCTGAATATCTCTTCTAGCACAGCATTAAATATAATTGGTGCCAGTGGATGTTTTTGACGGACACCTCTTCTTAAGGGAAATTTTCCACCTTCTTTATCCATCTTTCCATATCCATTATCGTATATATAGTTTTTATAATTCTTATATATTTGAATTGTATATTTTGTTTTTCTCGAGCCTGATACAAACCCTCGTGATAAACTGAATCAAATGCCTTCCGAAAATCTACAAATGCTAGATAAATTTTTATGTTGTATTCGTCTACCGTTTCTATCAGCTGATTTACTGTATGTAGATTGTCTATAGTTGAAGAACCAGATCTGAAACCTGCTTGTTCTGGTTGTTGTTGGTCATCTAATACTATATACAGTCTTGTGTAAATTATTTTTGTGAATACCTTGTATAACGATTGCAACAGGCTTATTGGTCTATAATTTTTTATGTCTTCCTTTTTACTATTTTTGTATAATAATATTATTTCCGTTGAAAATCATTGACTGGGTACTATCTCTTCACTTAATATTAAATTAAACAAATATCTTATTTCTCCAGCTAGAACGCTTTTTCATTGAGTTAGTGTGTGTAGATATATATATATATATATATATAAAACGTATCACTCGGCCAAGGACACTGTTCTGCGACAAGTGTCCGTTAAAATTATGGGGTATAGGCCATGTAGATAACACTTTGACCAAAACTATTTTTTAACTATTTTTACTAAACTTAGACGAAAACATCCCTTTACGTTAATCCTCAATGTTGGCTCAATGCGAAATGCGTAACAACCTCTTCTCGTATGAATGAAAAAACTTTTCGTAAAGAAAATGTGCCACTAAGGTTGAACTTAACAACGACTTCTTGACGAAGGCGATCGAAATGGGGATGGATACAAAACATGTAATGAAAGTAAATTTATAGACCTTCACTTGTCTAGTAACAGCTTACGAGGTTAAATTTTTAAATTAAAAATACTAATTTCATTTTTTTTTTTGTTTTCAATTTTCATTATGCATAGCAATTACTATTCGAATAGTAGAATCTTTTTTTTTTTTTCGAAATATATGACGCGGTTTAAGGATTGCGATTCAACAACCGCGATAAAGTATATTTTTGGATGAGTGGTAGTTAGCGTTCATCTTGATGAAGGTGTAGAATGGGTGAGATGTCTTACAGATGTTTTCATCGCTAACCAGACTGTCTGATAAGTAGCGATGGCGTGTTATAGGTGATTGATTGTTGCTGCTCGGAACGACGACGTACAGACGCGAATGGAAATTTAAAATACAACCTTAAAAACTAGCGGTTCGTACGTCATCACCGTATCCGCATCGTCGTTTATATATAAATGTACATTTTATGTGTGTGTGTGTATATAAATATCATATATGCCGGTATGTGTGTGAGATCCATACAAATTTCTGAACAAAGTTACACTATTTCATCTCTCTCTCTCTCTCGTTATCGTTTTTAGCAGTGTTCTGCATTGTTGTTGTTAAAATACGCAACGCTGCTTTTAAGTTGAACTTTTACCGCCAGGCGGTTGATCGGGGATGCATCGCATGCGGTGGTACATTTTGGCGACGACGTCGACATTAATCATTCGTGCTTCGCGGCTGCGGAACGTCATCGGACACACGTATAGAGTAACACTGTGAACCGTGTCAGTTTTCATATTTAGGAAATCTGTTCCATCTTTTCCTGGCTCGTCTAAAATTGTTCGCTATTTTACGAATTTCAGTCGACGGATAATTTAACTTTTGCCGCTAGTGTCGTATTTGTAATAATAGCTTATGCGCCTCTCAAGCTTCGATATCGAACTACTTTTCTTATATAACTAACGTATGAAATTTGTCTTCAGGCGCGTAATCTATAAATATGCGCGCGCTTGTATATATATATGTATGTATCTACACATATGCGGGATTTATTTATATATCTACTTTAATATTCATACTGGAATTGGAGAATAAAGTTTATAAATACGAAATATCCCGGGCATGATGTAGAAACGACTTAGGTAGGTAGGTAGGTAGTTTGGTTGCAGGTGACTGACTATCTGAGTTGAATCATTAAAATTTCGGTAGAATAAACCATGTGCATACAATCTGTATTTATTGATTCTTTTTTATCACTTGAAAATCTCGTCTTATATTATATAAATAAAAACATGTATCGCGATATACCTACATCAACCGCTGGGCGTAGGCGTTATGCAAAACATTTTTCACATCTTCTACATTGTACGGCTCGAATCCGATTAATTCCTGCCCATTTCGGTAGCTGTCAATCGGCCATCACTGGCATCGTACGTTTAGTTTACCTAACCTATCATTGTCTTTTCTTGTGATATGTTCTGTCTAAATTCCACCGCATTCAGTAATTTGGTTTGTTGGTTTATACATGAAATCGTCGTGATATTGCGGAGAAATTGTAGCTCAATTAACAAATTATCTGGCAATGTGAAATATATAGCGACCACAGAAAATATTTTATAAAATAATTACCATTTCAAGTAACGGTATTACACATTGTACACAACCCAGATCAAGAACCGGCTTACATCTTATATCAATACATAAAATATAATAAAATAAACATATAAAATATATAAACGAATTCGAGTAACTAATTAAAAATGTAGAATGGCCAAATGGCAAAAGCTTGACACAGGATACATATATATATATATATATATATATATATATATATATAAAACGCACATTGCTGTGCGGCTACGTAATGTTCATTGACTTTTTATCGAGTATTATTAAATCACCTTACGACATAAAATATATTTATACAGTTTTTCATTATTATATAATTCTTAATTACGACGGAGAAGCAGTGAAACGCCATTTCATATAACATCATATGCGCGTGCATCTGCCTTGCATGTAATTCGTGCCTCGAATGCTAGCTCAATTTGGGCGTAAGAATAAACGTACAATGGCTAGTCACCATGTTCAGCAACGAACAATACAACGATGATGATGATAATAGGGTTTTGCAATAGTGGTGGGGATGGACTTTGGTGGGCTGTGTAGTTTATTATTCTGTTACAAATGCCTAATCACCGCGTCAAACTTGATGGCGCCCGAACGCCACGATGGATATTCCGCATAAACGATTTGAGTTTAAGGTTATCTTTCGTAGAGATTATGTAAACTGGCGGGCACTAAGATCGTGTGTTTCGACTTCAAAAGACTTTTTTTTTTCCGGTTTCATGAAGTCGCAAGCCTATGCCAATTAGCCACAATCGACAAATAAAGTCAACGTTACCAGTGGCTATCGATCCAATTCAGTCAGGTCTATGTGTCATAGTCATCGGAAATTTAACCACGCGGATAAAATGCCCTAGTTGACATTTAAACGATGTTATATTCCATACATAACGGATGCCATGGGCCTTTAATAATAATAGTTCGTTAACACTTCATACGCAGCTTGTTTTATTCCATTTCAAACATCGACACCTTAATCAACCTTATTGGAAACACATATATATATAAAATATCGTTTTTATTTTAGTCGTAACTCTCTCGAGTATGTAGTGACCACCTTATATAATTGAACTTAATTTTTGTCCGTTATATTGCATCCTATACCATCGACTTTCCAAAGTGATTCCCCGGTTGTCTCTGTCGAAGTATCCGTAATATGCGCTTCCAAACCCCGTATTTCAACCAGTAAGCTGCCTACCCTTCGTTTTTGTCTCTGCCGCATATCTGATTAAATGCTAAGGTTTTTTTTTTTAACCGCATTCGTGATAAATATGCCATGCCGTATTCTGTATAATCAAGTCGTGACATTCCTAGCTGCCTGTTCTATTTCGTTCGTTTGAAAATCGTTTATCTTAAAAAAAAAAAGTAAGTGATTGTTCGTGTGTTAAGAGTTTGTTTTATATGACGCGTTTATATAATGTATATAACTCGTAAAATACGATGTAAACAGTAATCGATTTCCGCAGATACAAACCGCCGTCGCATATCGATAACGGTGCGAAAATTTTTATACCATCTTTAGATAAGTGGTGAAGTAAGCGGAAGGTTTTTGATACACGAACAGGGAGGGGAAAGCCGCTACATTTGAAAATTTAAAGGATAATGAGGGTTGTTGACTTTTCGCAGGTTTATAGGTTGGGACCGTTACATACCCGCATTTGCATTTAATATCTACGTTGTTATAAAACAGATTATATATACTATTATCATCATTGTCGTCGTCGTCGTCGATGGTCTTAATGGACGTAGTAGTTGCGTATGACAACTTTGTTCGCTCTGAACTTTAATAACGATGTCGATAATCATAATAGTAATAATATTATCATAATAATGGTAGTATAGCCTTATTCTGAAGAGGTGAAAATTATAACGGAACTAGGAAGTGGGATACGGATTTGTGTATTTTCGAACGCTTTAATTACGGTCGGGATTTTACGTTGTATTCGCATTTACTACCGATCGGTATTACTCCGGTTCAAGTGCAACCGCGATTGCGCTCACTCGTAATTAAAAGTTAATCTTTAAAATCGCCAACTTCGAAAGTTTAAGAATTTAATTTCGAGAATATAGACGATTTCGAAGAAGTTTCTAGAGTTTTGGCAAGGATAAGGACCACTTGTTATAGAACAACGTGACTTGAAAATTTTCCTGTATACATGTTTTGCTTATATATATATATGTAACGTATGTATATATTGCGCATAATATGTATGTTTTAATGCACCGTGCGTATGTTTTTCGACTTATGGGGGATACTTTTATGTAGAAAACAGATTTTAATGTTTCAAGTTCTGGACCATCGGTGTAATAATTTGATAGTAATAAGCTAACTTTATCTTCGTAGTAATCGTTGGAAATGTTGGAAAACTTTTTAATTTTTAATTCTTCTCGAATATACTGGCAATGTTGTGTAACTATAATAACGACGGTGGTAGTATGATGGTTACTATTTTCGATTTTATTAAAGTTTATTTTTTAAAAAGAAATTTCCAGTTTTGTCTTTAAACTAACTTAAACGTTCGTTAAGCCCATTCAATATATATATATATATATATATATATATATATATATATATATATATATATACACAATTACAATCGTTAATTTCTGTTTACATGCGTGCGAATAGCACGATCTGTGAACTGCATAGTTAAAAATTAAAAACTTGAATGAAAATTACATAACCCTTATGAAAAAGTCGTGTGTAACTAAACGTCCCAGCGTATATTCGTGTACACATATACACATCCAAGCTGCCGTTCCAAAGAATTTATAGTTAATTGAATAATAATGTATTTTATTTAATTATTAAAATTTTACATGATTTGACTTGAAATCGATGTGTGTTAGATCTGTTTTTATCTTTATACGTATTTAATTGCTTAGTACGAAAGGATTAATACATAAAACAGATGAAAGTGTTGGTATAAATGACACGGTGTAAATTAATTGCGAATGAAATAGGAGCGCCATAACATCCGCTAGAGATTATTAGTAATATAAAATTGGCGTACGTACGATAACAGTTAACAATATTAGTTCACGCCCCTTTAAGCTTGGAGCAGGAGTTGACTGTTTAATCTATGCACTAAATACATAATGCGCGAAATCCTCGTAGACTGGGAAAGCGGAATTACAACAGCAGGGTACGAGATTAATAATTTACGCTATGCCGATGATATGGCGTTATTTGCCTAATCTGAGAAATAGTTAGCTCATAAATAAACTGAAGAATGCGGGTGAAAAGTATGGTTTGCAAGTGGAATGAGGCGAAGTCGAAAGCGATGATAATAGACGGGGTCAAAAATAACCAACCGGAATTAGTTCGGTCACTGGTTGCAAATGCGAGAGGATGTGATAAGAAAATATATAGACATCTTGCATTAGCAACAGTTGGTGGTTACGAGACTGGTAAAAATTACGGAAAAAAACACGCAGTTAAAATTGGTCTAAACATTTATTTCTGAAACCTTGACTATTAAAAGAATGGGATGCGGGTAAATTCCTTTGAGATTTTGAGATGGGAGTGTACAAAAAAAATGCTCCGGATATCATGAAGTACCGATAGAGCTAACGCCATCGGTTTGAGACGAATTAAAAATAGAGTCAACGTTGATAACAGAACTCAATAAAAATACAATAAGTTATTTTGGATATGTGCCGAGACTTGAGAACTCGGTGAAGAAAAATATTATACAGGGCAATCCTATAGGAAAATATCCAATGCGATGGTCAAGTCGAGCGAAGACTCTAACTAGGCTTAATGTGTCGGGTGCATTCCACCTATCAGAATACCGAAGAGATGGAAAAGAATCAAGACGACGTCGCTATGTTCTTGCGATAGACAATGGATTTGATTAATTGATTGATTATAATAAAAGGTATTAATCGATGCATTACGATGACGATGATGGGTTGGTATTTAATCTAGAATCGTGCGATTGTATTTTACTCGATCGATAGACCGTATGTAAAGAACAAATATTCTCCGAGCAGTGGGATACACTATTTTCGACTAATAGTCCACTATAACTGTCCGGAATAGCGAAAAAGTTTAAATTCCCACAGGATATAGTAATATTAAACGTAAAATTTTACGAATTTAAACACGGACGACAAAGATTTTCGTTTTCTGTCGTTCACATAAAATCAAAACGGTAAAATTAAATTTTAATGTGCAGACGCGACACCTGTCCTCCTGTATACTTCGATAGACCTTTATCATAAAACACAAAAGACAAATATCGTGGAATGTTTTTAGACCGTCGTTTGTGCTGTAAAGAGCGCATCCTTCAGTTTCAACAAGATGTATTGGCTTTTAAGGCAATCTGCGAGTTCCAAGTTGGTACTTCACAATATCACGCTCAAAACGGTGTGGACTTATGGATTACAATTATGAAGAACAGCTTGCAGTTATAGAATTAAAATTATTCAGCGATTCCAATCTAAGGTACTGAGATCCCTGATTACACACCTCCCTGGTACATTCGAAATTATCGTTTTCATAGGTTGAAACATCTCGACACCTGAAAAGACTACATGGACGCTCTAATCCGCTTGTTATTAATTTGTTAAGTAGTAGTGACGAAGTTAGGTAAATCAATCGACCGACTCCTACACCGTAATCGTTAACTATAGTAGTAGAATGTCACCAGTGGGCGATCATTCCACACGCGTCATAATCCCTTTTATTATTGTGCTTCCCGTCTCAGTTGTTTATTAACTCAGCTGATTGCAATTTATCTGAAAGTTAAAAAAAAATATTATTCTTATTTAAAAAATCGTTAAATCCGAAATAAACAGGCGCCATTTATATACTTGCGACAAAAATCAATGTAAAAGGTAAAACTGGTAGTTACGGATATTTTGAATAATGAGTTTTGCCTAATCGTGCAAACAACATTATCCAAGTAGTTTGCAACTGAGAGCCTTGCTGAGGGCTTAGTAAAATTCACGATTATAATAAACTCCTAGAAAATATCGAAAGTAATTCCTATCTGTAAGCTTGGTAAAGATATTTCTGATTCTAATTTTCCGCCTACATCATTACTCAATAACCTAAGCAAAATAGTAGAAAACATTTATCCTAGACAAAATAAAAAGCTATACGTGGAATAATAGTATGTTTTTAGATGAAAAGATTATAGTTTTATAAACTCTCGCCTCTCCTGTAATTAGCAAGAATCACAGATTTTATTAATGGCGATTTTAATCGAAAGAAACACACGCAACGGTTACTTTCTAGTATTTAACAAGTATTTGATACCACTCGGTACAGTGGCGTAGCCAGACTTGGTTGAAGAGGGAAGTTGAAATAAAACTAAATTATAACAGTAAACCCAAGATTAAACTTTAATTAAATAAAACTCAAGTAGGTTAAACCAGCCCTAATCCAACTCGCCAGAGTTATTTTTATACTTATTAGACGTCGAATATGTAATTCTATTAGAAGCGATAGACGGCATAAATATTTAACGTCACTGGAACCCACTAATAGTATGTTATTGAGGACAGAGGGAGATAAAGTACAATAAATTTAAACGATAAATAATGATTTTATATTTTTTGAAGGAATAATAGATAGTAATATACTTTAAATTTAAAATTTAAAATCTATTCTTCGCATCTACAAAATTCTTCTAGTACCTGCTATATTACAAAACTATTTACTTCAAAAACGACGAAATTTAAATAAAATAAATGAAAATAAAAAAACAAAATAGGTTTAACAAATGCAAAACTGCATGGTGATTATTAGCCAGGAAAAAGATGATAAATACTTAGGCGTATACTTGGATCGTAAATTTACATGGCAGGAGCAGATTAGCCAAAAAAGAAAACAGTGCGCAAATTAAATTGGCTTCTCGGTTCAGTTTGTCACTAGAAAACAAACGTCTAGTTTATAAAAATAATTATAAAGCCTGTTATACGCTTTAAATGTTATGGGGTTACGCAACAGATATAAACAGGATATTTCAGAACAAGACCATAAGACTCATCGTCTCCACACACCTTGTTACGCATCGAACCGTACGTTACATCCAGATTTAAAAATCCCATACGTTAAAGACGAGATCAAACGTGCTGTAAAGCAATATGTAAGCCGTTTGGAAACACACTCAAACGTACTGGCCGTCAATTTACTTACGTAGTCGATCATTTGATCTAGCCTAATTTTTCATTGGGGTCCATCCGCTGGATGCTAACCCTTAATAAGTTATTTCGCGTTCCAGTCCAATTGCTGGATGGCTACCTGGCCAGTTGTAATTTTAAAAATTATGAAAAAAACCGACTTTTTTGTTATTTACGTATTTTTTACAAAACATTACATTCCGCGCTATTCAAACTTTTAAGTATTATGGAAATAGCTTTTTCACCCCCTTGCTTAATATGTACGGAATATAAGCCTGTTTACCGATTTTTAGAATCGTACTACACACACACACACACACACACCTGATTCCTGTATAGCAGATAAACTTATATTATATGTTGTTTATTATCAAACACACTTTGTCGAACTTGCGCTATAAATTGGTTGTTATTAGTATGGAGGATTTATTTCTTATATATCGTATTTTTTTTCGTTATTACGAATAATTTATTAAATTATCGTTTATTATTATTAGTTAAGTTATTTATAACTCGACCGCGGAAAGCCTCGTTATAATTCTTTAACAATTAGCGACTTTTTATTAATATCCTTATTATTGCTGTGTTTTTAAATAATCACATCTGAGGAAAATCGCGATGCTAAAACATGATGCCGGAAAAAATCAATTAAATACAAGCGTAATTTGTAATTTTATACATGTTCGTATGTCTACATTTTGAGTAGATGTTTTGTGTATTTGTTATTTTTGTAGAATCGTCATTATAATAGTTAAAGGCCGTATAAGAAACATGCGAGTAATCCTGATTTTGGGATTACGTTAAATTAGTCTGGATTCCTTGAGAATCGTATTTAATTATCTCGCGGACGAGGCTGTTTCAAAGGATAACAGGATTTTCTGTATTTACTGAATATCCACATTTCGTTTATTTAAAAAAAAAAGAAGAAAAACGGCCCACAACGGATACCCATTATTTTCACATTATCATTTTTATTATTATTATTGTTATTATTTAAATTAATGTGCCCTATATTTTCGTTAGTTTACAAATATTTATTTCACCCCCACTACTATTATCTGTAGATTTGGATTCAACAGCTGCGTCGTTTTAACTCGAATCGATTCCTATTTCGTTCCTACTCGATTAATTTTATCAAAATTTCCAACAAGCGGGTCGCATATTCCTGCAATATCCGAAATATTCTGCGCATTCCCGTGAATTATACAACCGATTCATTATTATTCCGAGAGCTGGCTTTCCTATTAATATTAGCTTGCTATATATTTGCGTTGAACAATTTTAAAGTTTACTTTTTGTAACATGTGTATATTTAACTTCTATATAAATTTGTAATTATCGTAGTAATGTAATTTTTGTATATACCGCTTCTGAGTGAACTGCAAGCTTATAAAATAAATCACTCCATAATAAAAAAATTACCCTCGGCAAGAATAAAATACACTCTTGGTTGCCAGCTTTTTCGCGCATAAATAAATAAAAAAATAAGCAAATAAATACATAAAGAAGTGAATAAATAAAGAAATGAAGACTATGGGCAAAATATTCGTAATGGGCTATTAAAATTACTTCGTCCGAACTTTCATATTTTCGAAAAGTTTGAAAGTCTATTTTCCACCTTTTTTTTTTTATTTTTTTTAATTTTCTATTTTACCGTAACCAGATTTTTACCGTCGCGGCTTAGGTGAATTAAAACTAGAACTAGCCATAGAATCGTGACTGATGACGACCACAAAGAATCTCATTTAGAGTGTAGTAATCCTGGTAGGGGGTGCAAAAAAAAATTAATTATCAAAAGAGACTGTTCGTCCGCGATGGATGATAATTCTTCATCCATATTCATAAGTTGTTGCAACACCTACCTACTCTACACTAATGTCATCGTTGTCCACCCAACTACTACCCTACGGTTCGTTATTTCAACTCTTCCGCAATTCCATTATTACTTTTTCGTGTGTGTGTTTGTGTATGTCCCAGTTGTTGTCGTATACATCTTACTCAATGTCCTACGTTTCTTTCAAAATTTATCCGCTTCTTACTATATAGTCCAAAGCGACCTGGAGGTCTTTATTAAAAAAAAAAATTCTCTTTACTAAGAAGCGAGACCAGAAATCCCGGGAGTAATCTAGTCGAACGATGTTGTCGCGCGAGGTGAGAGGAGGCGTTTAAATCGAGATAACCACCAACTTTATTTCTTCGTAGTTAAGGAATTTTCTAACGAGTTAAAGGAAACTTAGAACAAAATGAAAATATTCCTATAGTTGTCGTGTTGCGCCTGTTATTCGTTAAACCACTATCGCGAATACCTAGGCACCAGATGATAACCCGGCATAAATGGAACAGAAAATTCTCGCCACTCATTTCGTATTCCATTTACTTTTTAATAACTTCTCGATGTCGTCACGATGTACGACTCACACTGGCAAGTGACAATCTTCGTTGTTTCTCGTTTAACTATGTTTTCTGATGTCTTTTTCATCGCGAGGTAATTATCACGATGGTGATTCTGAAGTGTCAGCAGTAGAAATGTCCGTTTAGTATTATAGCGTCTAAACGTAATCGTTTATATATATATATATATATATATATATATATATATATATATATATATATATATATATATATGCATATATGCATTCATGAACGTACATCTATTCCCGGGAAGTTGTCGGTTGGATAATTTTAGGTAATTATCCGGCTCATAACTGAGGAAAACAAAAGCTCATTTTCTTGCGCGAGGTAGTGTACCCCTCTAAGCTCGCTTTAAGTTTTCGAGACGATTTTCACACTTTGCCAGAAGAAACGAAGTAAACATCGTCAGCCCTCTCTAGCGGAAAAGTTAGCAAATACCGTTTCCTATAAATCTGTTTTTACTACTTTTCCGTCTAAAACTTATATTCGTACCAACGATAACAACAACACCACCAACAATAATTACTACCACATTCAAAGCTGGGCCGCGCATATATGTAAATTCGTGTCTGTACCTCCTTGACTGTTTATACTTTGACTCTATCTCTTTCTAGTTTTCGGTAGTATTGCCGGGTACCTTTATTAAAAGTTATGTTATTAAGACGAATCTTTTCGCACAATTCTTCCGACTTTAGGTAGCCCATCTTCGTAACTTTCCTCACTTTATTGAGTAGGTCGTTCTTAATTTTAGTACGCCTATACGCATATATATATATATATATGTATATATATATATATATATATATATATATATATATAACGAGTTTCATTTCGTTTTTTTTAAACAATTTTTTTCTAAACTACGAAAAACATAATTCTTTTTAATATCTGTTTTGGAAATTTTTGTTCTAATCTCCTGCTTTATGCTGTGTATATATATATATATATATATATATATATATATATATATATATATATATAATATATATATAGTATATAATGGGGATATATTAGCTTTGGTTATTTCTTCTATCTATATTTCACCGAGTGCTGTTAATGTTTCAAAAAATGTTCAAATCGCCGCTCTGAAAACTAAAACGATATTCATTACGACCTGTGTGCGTATGTATGTGAGTGTGTGTATATTTGTATATACATATGCGAGGGCGCGTATTGCGAAAATTGTACGAAACCGCGAAAACTACCGAATTTAACGATGTCCTTAATTTCGGTTTTGCTTAATGCTTTGAAAATATTCGCGAACGTTTCGGGCGTCAATTGCTTTAAATGATAACGATAGTTTTTTTTCTCTGTTTAACCTCTTTTACGATTATGTCGTCTGTTTCTCTCGTCGACAAACGACTTAATAAACATTTAACTGCGCATAAATACTTTGAATATTACACCCTAAAACTGGGATTCCTACTACTATTACTGCTACGAGCATAGTATTTGTTTTATATATATATATATATTCGACAATTGAGGTATAATTTCTCCTAATGATAATGATGCTAATTAACATTTCGATGATAATTTCATCGAGTAAACTGTTTAATTTATTGTACCGCTGTTACCCCGAATTCTGTTCTTCGGCCGGGCGTAACCGCATTTACCAGATATGTGATTCGAACGATTGAAGAAAACGTTCCGGATAAAATTATTGACATCCGCGATCTGAGCTGATTCAAGCTTATCCAAACTAATTCAGGCAGACTCGAGCTCATCCAAGCTGATCGAAGCTGATCCGATCATGCGTCGCGTGTTATAACGTACAGCTCCCCACCGAGCGAATAAATACGTTGTACTGTAGTATCCGGTTTCTTAATATTTATTCTATTAAGTTAAAGGCGTTGTTCAAATTTTGTTGTCGATTATTTTACATTTACCTACTTCTCTATTCTACGTACATACGATATTATTTTCTTTCTCAATTTGCACCTGTTCTACTCTATTCGTATTACTCATATCATTTTATTACTACACCCTTATCTTGTACAATATGTGGAATTGTCGGTGTGCATACGTGTGTTTGAGTATGCGTGAGTGTGAGTCCATGCACAAATTAGAGTATGTGCGTGATATGTGTTTGGATATATTTTTGCATATGAGTGTATATTTATAAGTACTGTCTACATTATTTGTGTAATTATTTTTACCTTGTGTATTATGTACTTTATTATTCAGTGTATATATCATATTTCCCTCCTACTCGTAAGTCAAAGTTTCCCTATAATTCTTTTAGTATAAACTTCACAATTGCGGTGCCAGGTTCCCTCATGCGTATACCTTTTAATTTCGGTTATGCTACATCTATTGAAATTATACATTTATCATTTTATTCTCATATTCTACATTATATCCTTTATACCCTCATAGTGATTTAAAGACCTTACCATGGATCAGTCGTAGCATCGTCAAAAACAAACCAAACTTTGTAACATTTTCTCCATTTACTCGGTTGATATTATGCTTTTGTCGGAAATTTGGTTAAATTCTTCACGCATGTTTTCATTTAATGGTTACTGATGTGTTAAGAGGTTATTCGATAAATTTGAAGTCAGTAGCAATCCTAATATTCGCAGAATGCGCTCAGATAGTCTTCCAAACAATCCTACAAAGCGTCTGTGAAGGAAGTGGTGCCGAGATGCAACAACAATCACTTAATAAATCCGGTCTTATTCGAAAGATAACATTTTTTTTCTTTCTAATTATTGTATTTGATCATTCCTATCCTACACATTTCATTCTCATCAAGTTATTCCTTTCTCTTCCTCATAGTCTGGTGGCTCACTGAAGTCACTAGACTAATACTAATTTTCTACTTATGTGATCACCATTGTTTGCAGCAATTAATGCTGGTATGATGTAAAAAAATCTTTTATTTTATGTGGTGGTGATTTCAACACACGCGATAAGGTTTTAGGTTACAAAATTAATAACTTGCGTAGGACAACACATTTCAGATATTATTAGAGCTGCAAACTTAATTATTCTCAACGATGATCGATATACCACCATTCCCACGCATGGACAAATATCCAGTGCCCTGGATATTTCTTTAATTTCTACTGATCTTGTTCTTTCTGCACATTGGAATGTTCTGTTGGTTCCCCTGGCTAGTAATCGCCTACCGTTACAAATTATATTTAATATAATCCACATTTTCTTCATCTAATACTTTAAACCATATCCCTCGTGTTGGATTTTTTTCAAAAGATAACATTGGAAAATTTTCTACATTCCTTGAATCTTTGTGTCTCCCATTACTTTTCTCATCGGTATATATTACTAGTTTTTTCGGTATCGCGGTTTTCTTATCAAAATCTGTAGCACATTGGTTTAGTACCACTAGTTCTACTTATCAAAAAACACGAGTCAATATTTTCAGCGATTTCGTCGAGGTAGGAATGGTTACGTAGAATATTAAAAAAAGTCGAACTTGAAACTAAGAACTTCCTGCTGTCCACCAAAAAGTAGGCTTGGAGACGATTAGTGACATCTGTAAATCGTACTCAATCCTCAACACATATTTGGAATAAAGTGAAAATATTTAACGGTACTCATATAGTATAAATCCTTCTATGGGGCTCAACAAAAAACAATTCTAAATGTTTGTAGATTCTATAGCTTCTGCACATGTTCCTAATATTAATGAAACGCTATTCTTATAATTCTGGTCTCACTTTTGATACCAACTGTAATTTCCATCGTCCCCAATCACTTTCGCCGAGCTTAAACTAACCTTTTCTTATAACAATTCTTCTACCCCTCATGTCATATTTTTCGGATATTAATAAAGCGTTCAATTCTGTTTCAATTCCGATATTGAATAAAACTCTTAATTCTTTAGGCATTCCTGTTTTCATTTCTAATGCAATATATAATGTATTTACTCGTTGTAACACCCAGTAATAGATCTAATCTTCCGATCAGTGTATGTACCGTAAGGTTCAGTATTGGGTCCAGTCTAATTTAATATGTATATATTATTCAACTCCCAAATAGTTGGCAACATCAAAATTCTTTCATATGTTGATGACATTGTTGTATACTCTAAACACACAAACTTGGAACAAGGTATCAAATACTGATTTTTGTTTTTTAATAGACTATCCGATTTGGGGTTTACACTCTTGCCTATCAAGTGTGATTCTGTCACATTTTCATACAGAAATACAGTTATCAGTAGAAATTGTTTATCAATATTGTCCCTTTTTATTCGTTACACCGCATAAGTACCTAGGCTTTATTGTTGATCAAATACTTAGTTGGTGTAGCGTATTTCGTATATTCGCACGAAGGCGTTTAAACGAACTAACCCGATAAAAGTTGTTAGTCACACTATTTGTGGTGGCGACCCAGCGGTCCTAATTCTTTTTTATACATCATTCATCCGAACTATTCTAGACTGTGGCAGTGTTCTCTTTGCAAACGCCCCAGCTAGGGCCCTCGATAATTTATATAAAATCCAAAACCTTTCTCTGTGTTTAGCCCTTGGCACTTTTCTGTTTACTTCCACTGCTGCATTATAAATTGTGTCTAAGACTCACCCTCTTACTATGCGTAGAACCTCTCTAGGTGAAAAATTCTTATTAAGTTGCTACTCCATAAATACCAGATCCTTCTTTCAATCTTTTCTACGAATTTATCATAATTCTCATTTCTGTGTCATGTGTATCTCTCCCTGTGTAATCTTTCAAGATTTCAGGATGTTATTCTTCCTTCTTTTCGTCCCCAGTATTTTTTCTTTTTTATAGTATAACATTATTGTCTCTATGAACGTAAGTCTGGACAAATTTCAATTCATTAAGCAGGGTGTCCCTTGCTCAATTACGCATGCCGTATTACAGTTCCATAATTAATGATAAATAACCTAATTTTTTACACATTTCCACTGATGGGTTAATTTTCGTTAGTTCTGCTTTCGTTTATTTCAACATTATTAAGAAATTTTGATTAATACGTTTCTCTTCAATTTCTACGATTGAATCTGTGGCAATTTTGCAATCTTTTAAATATGTACTACAAAATCGTCCTTCTAGAAATATCCTTATCTTCTCAGATTCTAAAAGCTATCTTACAGATCAGAAATACTCATCGTTCTCGTTCTCCTCCAATTATACTTGGAATATGTAATCAGTTCAGTTGCATAATAGCAATTGAATTTGCGAGGAATCCTGCCTACTCAAGGCATTGCAGGTAATTTTCTTGCCAACTCGACTACCAGTTTATTTTTGTTCTTTTAACCCCTTTTACTCCATATTATCCTTATATCAGTATACTTGCTACAATAAAAATTGCTCATAAAGAATATTGGGAAGCATTATGGTCAGTTTTGTTATAGTGCCTACAAGTTAAAATCTATTCAGCCTGATATACCATCTATATCTTGGTTTTATAAACTCAATACTTCGATCAAACAGAATATACGTAAGTTAATTGTAATAATATGCAGACTACGTCTCGATAATAATCAGCTTCTACATCCATTATTTAAAATTCATATTCTTTTTCCTTTATTTTGCTTCCATCCATGCGATGTCGACATGATAGCCGATGCCGATCATGTAGTTTTCGAATGCGCTTACTATCGTCCTCAACATGTCAGACTTTACAACTAGTTGATTTCCTGACATATTTCTTTTCCTGTTAATATATCCTCGAATCTTCTATTATATTATTTTACTGTGGATAATAATATATCCATTTAATATGTCCCACCATTCTACTCTTACCAATATCGCTTTTTACTTATATTTTAAAATGCTTATGTATAACTTCTCTATAGAATAAATATCATAAGTTAGCGTATTTAGTAGATATGTTCAATGGGTGAACCACCTCGGAAGCCCTATAAAAGTTATGTATATATATATATATATATATATATATATATATATATATATATATTTATTTATTTATTTATTTATTTATTTAATGAAGCCACACAACAGCTAACAGCCAATTATAGTGTAGGCTTATAAATAAAATAATACAATGAATAATTTTTTCTGAATTATAAAATTAAAAGTAAAAAAAAAATAAAATATATATTGCTTGAGTTCTCGTTAGTTCATTGACGGACGTAACGTAATGATAATATTTATCCATCGGTTGGCCTGTCATTATTTTTCTTTTCCATTGAATATGTTCGATATATGCGCATTTTTTGAAACTCCCATCGTTCTTCAGTATAATATGATCGTAATATTTCACAATTTCTTGTTGGCACAATATGAAGAGACGTCGTTTCAAGCTTTTAGATTTATTTGTCCTATTCGCTGTCCACATGATTTCAAACATTCTCTAATATGTCCACATCTCAAACGCTTTGATTCTCTCTGCTTATCTTGTTTTGTATATAATCCAACAGATATATCGAAGGTTAAACGGCGCTGACTAACATTATTTCTGTTAATCTAGTAATGCATCGATCCTTCCACACTTTACTCATTTTCACCATTGTACACTTTGCCAACTCTTATTTCTTTTCTACTTTCATAATAATTGTTTGTTATTGATGAGTAGTATTTGTATGAATCATAGATTATTCATTACTACTCCGTTGTCTCACAGATCTCATACATTTTTTCTTCGGACGACTTTGCAATAAGCGTAATATTACCAGCGTATCGTAAATCCGATATTCATATATGTGTAGGTTCCCATATTACTATTTACTCGGGTATCTTGATCTTACTCGATTCAAGCGACGACTGATCTACATTTACATCGGTCCTAGTTACATCTATTTGATGCGATTTTTGTTTTAAAATTTATTAACGCGAATTAATAACCGCGTTTCGAGCTGACGATTTTTCTCGAATTAAATCGTAATCAGAACGACGAGAAGATTTTTCGAAGTGGAACGATTCCAATTAAATAAATCGATTATTTTAATGGAATTAATTTGAGATTATTCATTTCCTGGTAGTAACATCACCAGATGCGGAATATCTGCGCGGTTAATAATAAAAGAAGCAGACCTGAAGGAAAAAAAAAACACATTTTCCGAAGGTAAACATTTTGATGAACAAAATTAAATTAATGGAAGTCCATTTTTTGTTTACCCTAATAATAAAAAAAAATGAACCCTGTTATAATTTTTAATTTTTATTAACGGCACTTATCATTCGGAATGCCTTTTTCTCTATCAAACACACACACACACACACATATATATATAATATATACATACGCATATATGTTTTAGTGTTTGTATTTCGAGTAACAACTCCTTTAAGTCTTAGAGGATTTGTTAGCGGTGAAAAATTGAAATCAAATTTTTACGTTCAAATTTAAATGTTCTATAAAAGAATGACAATCTTCTATCGAATAACTTCGATATTAGGAGAAAACCGTTAATTGGGAGTAGGCAAATTTTATAACCAGTTTGTATCATTCATTTTATTTAATAATTTATTCTGTGCAAGATAGAGGTAGCACGAAAGGCATGTCTGAAACTCAAGAGTGTATTGTGTAGTAATGGTATTAGTATGGAATTAAAATTGCGCCCGGTGAAATGTTATATATGCTACACTAACATATGCTGGTGGAACATTGACGTTCACGGCAGCCACGTCGAAGAACATTGGAGCATTTGAAATGTGGCTTTATCAACGGCTTTTGAAGATCAGCTGGACGGGGAAAGTAACTAATGCGGATGTATCGCGTCGTTTGCGGAAGCCCCAGGAATAGAAGATAGATTATATATCTGGGTCGGTTGATGAGAAATACTAACTGATACAGCTAATAATATTACAAGGGAAAATAGGAGTACGAAAGCGCGGAAGACCGACAATATCTTAGTTAGATAATATAAAAAGCTGGAAAGGCATTAAAAATATAAGAGAATTAACGAACGCAGCGCGCAATAGATTATTGAACACACTGGTCGATATAAGCGGACAAGGCAAAACAAGAAACAAGAAAAAGATAGTCGATTTCAACAGTTCCGACGTACATCGATTATTTGTTTATTCTGTTTCGCTATTATTGTCATTCAAATTTCTTTCTCACTTTTTGTATGTCCATCCATTCATCATCTTAAGCGGTGTCGTATTCATAGTGATACATTCTTTCTTCCATATCAAAATGAGCTCTCGTTCAAGACACTAATTGTATGAAACGCAGATGCGAGCGTATACGATATCGTACGAAATTCGTGATAATTAATATAACAACGCAAAGTCTCGCGAATTGAGATGGAACCTTCCCAGTATGACAGTCGAGCGTTTAGCAACTAATCACCTCAGCACATATATATATATATATATATATATATATATATATATATATATATATATATATATATATATAATGAAAAAAGCCCATTTATGACGAACTTCTTAAGGTCACGCGCTGGAACTGGAACATTCGGAACCGGTAAGAACACAGCAGCTTCCCTGGCCGCTTTATCAGCCAGTTCGTTCCCATGAATACCGGTGTGAGCTGGAATCCACAGGAACGTCACCTTCTGACTCAGCCCTGCCAGTACCATTTCCGTCACTTTCTTGGCTATTGGGTGTTGATCATGTTTGAAAACGTCGCAGAGAGCGCGGAGTGCTGGAAGAGAGTCAGAACATATAGTCGATGGTTTATCAACTTCGGAGCGCGTTAAAGATTCCATGGCAAGATATATCGCGTATAATTCAGCTGAAATGACGGAGAATGTCTGCGGCAGCGAATATTGAATGATGATTGCTCCATCTCTGACAACTGAGCAGCCGGCAAAGCCATTAAATAGAGATGCGTCAGTGTAAAACATAGTAGATTTGCATGAACGTGACGCAATTTCTTTCTTGATTTCATGGATGGGCAGGTTTCCTCTCCAAAGTTTGTGGATTTCGAGATTCAGCCGAACCAGATTGTCTTTCCAAGGAGGTAACACGGAGGTATTATGAACGATTAATTTCGGGTTTTGGTAAGTTATTGCCCTTAAGATGTCCAAGAGAGTCGGGTCTGATTGTTTTATTTTTAAAGAAGCTGGATTAGAAGATAAGGACAGTGCAGGAATCGAGAAGCCGGAAGCTTTAGACTGCACTACAAAATTGGCTAGGAGAAACCAACGACGATAATCAGGTGGCCATTCTGCTGACTCGGATTGTAGGCTGTTGATCGGTGTGGTGCGAAATGCTCCAGTCGCCAAACGTAATGCAGAATTATAAATAACATTGATGGTTTTGAGGGTAGATGAGCAAGCTGAAGAATATATTGCGGCTCCATAATCTGTTCTTGATCGGATCAAACAACGATAGATTCGTAGTAAGGAGATTCGGTCGGCACCATAGACAGTATGTGATAATTTCTTCAGAATATTCATTTTTTTGTAGCAGGTTTTTTTGACGTAGTTTACATGGGGTTTCCACGTTAATTTAGAGTCTATAACCAATCCAAGATAGCGGACTGTCGATTTATTGGGAAGCGTCTTATCCTGAAGAGAGATACACATTTCACGCTTGCATTTACGAACACGACAAAAGTGCATTACGACGAATTTGCTACTTGAAAAGGATAAGCTGTTGTTTGAACACCAGGTAGTTAATCGATTTGTGCATTCTTGCCAGCGGATCTGGTTCTACAGCTTACAAAGATCGTGAGATCGTCAGCGTATAATAGGCTTCCTACTGGAGAGTTGACCGCTTCAACCATATCATTAATCGCGATATTAAAGAGTAATGGGCTCAACACCGAGCCCTGAGGTGTGCCGTTCATTAAAGATCGTAAGGATGAGATCTTGCTTCCAATCCGAACGAGAAAACTACGTTTAATGAGAAAGTTTTGTATAAATGTAATGAGGTTTCCAGTGAATCCCCAGCGGTATAGTTGTTCCATAATTTTATTAATCGGGATCTTGTCAAAAGCTTTTGATAAGTCGAAAAATACAGCTAGTAGATGAAAATTATTTGTTAATGCGTTTGTTATGGCGTTTTTAATTGAAAAAAGCTGATGCAGTGTTGAGCGGTTACGACGAAAGCCACATGGGATGGGTGAATTAGATTCCTGGATTCAAGTATCCAATTTAATCGATAGTATACGATACGTTCTAGCACTTTACATAGAACTGGCGTAAGTGAGATAGGGCGGTAACTCGCTGCATTTGAAGGGTCTTTACATGACTTCAATACTGGAATTATAACGGCTATTTTCCAAGACTTGGTAAATTCTTTTTCCATCCAAATTCGATTAAAAATCTGAAGTAAAATATCTAATATCGATGGAGGAGCGTGTTTTAACATAGCAATGTGAAAGTTGTCGTGTCCCGGAGCTGTTTCTTTCGAGTATTTAATAGCAGTGATCAATTCTCTAAGGCTGATCGGCTTATTATATGGCTGTGTACTCGAGTTTTCTGTAAGGAGATGTTGATGCTGGGTATAGGTTGATCCGGTGGAGCAACTTGAAATATGCTGATAATGGTCCGCAAAAGCTGAAACTATTTCCTCTAGTCTAAATATTTTGCCTTGTTGTGTACTTAGCATTGAAGGAACCAGAAAGGAGCGTGTTTGTTCGAGAGCCCGAATTTTTGACCATATCTTGTTTGAAGATGTCGATGGACTGATCTTAGAGATGAATTCTTGCCATAATTTCCGCTTGGCTTGTTTGATTGTCCAATAAGCCTTTGCGCGAGCTTTCTTATATTCTAGATAATTACTATTGGAAGGCGAACCTTTCAAATTTTTCAAAACTTTTCGTCGTTGCCTGATAGCACTAGCGCATTCCTTTGTCCACCAAGGAACTAATTTACGATTTGTACTTTTGGGGGGGGAGTAAAGTATTGAGCCTTTTTGACCAGTGTGGAAGTAAAAATATTGATGATGTTGTTTATATTCATTGGCATATCGATTGAGAGGTTTCTACAATCAATGGCATATCTCTCCCAGTTTGTTTTCTTATAGTTCCAATTTAGCCGTCGTGAATCTGATGGGATTGTAGAATCAATTAATTTAGCTATCATAGGAACATGGTCGCTACCAGCTAGATCTGCGTGATGGAAGACGTGCAATCTGTTTGCTAGCTGTGGTGAGGTGATAATTAAATCAAGCGTTGACCAACTCTGATAAGCAAAGCTGTAGTGAGTTGGCTCACCAGTGTTCAGCAAACATAGGTTGAAATGATCTAATAAATTTTCTATAAGGCGACCTTTACTATTTGTACGACTACTTCCGAGTAAAGGACTATGTGAATTGAAATCACCAGTTAGTATTACAGGAGAATTTAATAGAGATACAATTTTGAAGTAGTGAGCTTCTTCAATAGGTTCATTTGGAGGCAAGTAGCAGGAACAAAGTGTGAAAGGCTGTTCCATATGGTTGCAGATAGATAGAAGTTGAAGACTTGTGTTAAGAAAGATTTGTTGAAAGAAGATGTTGTCTCGAATTGCTAATAAAACTCCGCCATGTGCATATTGATCAGAAGGAGGAACGGATTTGATAATATTATAGGAGGGGATGATAGGATTTTGGCTATCTTTTAGTCGGGTTTCTTGTAGACAAACGATAGCTGGTTGATAGGTGGCAATAAGAAGTCTAAGTTCTTCATACCGGGCATAAAAGCCACCGCAGTTCCAATTAAGAATTAGGATATTCATTGATCTAGTTGAGGCGAAAGAGCTTTGATTATTTTGGTGAACTGAATTTTAGAGCTTCTGGTGTTTAATAAAGGATAACAACTCTTAAGGGGGGTAATTAGGCCTTCGATATCTGCTGTGAATTCTTTTACTATTTCTGCCGGGTTACTACTTTTCACTTTGCACATGTCATAGAATAGAGAAAGATTAGAAAATGAAAGGACTGTGTTTTTATTAAATTCGAAGTATGGCACTAGAGGTTTCAAGGTTGCTTTAAATGAGAGATCAAAATCTTGGTCTGAGGATAACTCACCCTCGGAAATAACCATTGATACAGAATTTGATGTCTTGCCATTTTCCTTTTTTCTTCTTTTTTGTTTTTGAGCAGGTGTTTGGAGCTCGTTATTATTCACAACAGAATTTTCCGAGGAACTCAGCGATGCCTTAGAGTGAGGCCTTTTATTTTGTTCAGGATCGGTAGAAGTACACTTGATGCTACTCTCTTCTATTTTAAAAATAGTTGGAAATTCTTCCGATTCTAGGTCTATATCGTTGCATGATGAAGGATTTATCTCACGAAGATCACAAGTTTGAGAATCATGTTGATGTTGCTGTTGTTGAGTAGGATTTTCGATATTACTAAAATTTTGGACATCTTTGCAGTTATCTGCCTTGTGTCCAGAGGAGCTACACTTGAAACAAATAAGGTCATCGACTGACAGAAAGATCCTGAAACTTTTGCCTCCAGATTCTAGAGAAAAAGCCGATGGAATATTAATTTCGTCACAATTAGAGATGTAGACTTGGCGCCTCCAGCTTACAATATGCCCAAATTCATCGTCCATGGGTTTTATACGAAGTAGCGAAATTTGGGACGATAATTTCATATTAAGGTTTGTCGTTAAGTATTTTTGGAGTTCGTCATTCGTAATTGTCGGTGAAACATTAGAAAGAATAATTTTTGTGGTTGGCGATTTTAGCCTTCGGTGGCCATCGATTTCGAATCCGCCGTGATTGGTTATGAATTTTTGTACTAAGGATTCGGTTGCGAGGAATACGATTATACGATTACCGCTAACCCGAGATGCGGCAATAATATTTTTTGCTCCTTCAACTAGACCTTTAAGAGCTGAGAGGTAGTCTATAATTTTGAAATCTAAGATATGATTAAATATTATCCCTTGTTCCTCTGTTGGGAATGCGAAATTTTGTATAGGCGTGATTTTTTTTTTGTTTTGTTATATTAGCGTAGGACCCGAAATTAATATTTGACGACGATTTAATACCATTCGATGTTAATAAAACGAAATTACCTGAGGAAGCGGCGATATCTAAATTTGACGACGATTTAATACCTTTCGATGTTAATGAAACGTTATTACCTGCGGATGCGGTGATATCTTTTGTAGTAGACGATGATGGAGTTGACGAGAGAGGAGGGTAGGCTGAACGAATAATATTATGGTGGCCATGCCAACCGAAATTACGTTGACACTGTTGATTATTGATATAGAGATAAGATAATATCGATAGACGAAAGTTATGAAAGAAAGAAAGAAAGAAAAGAAACTCGTTTTAATAAAATTAAAATAGTAAGTTTAACGCGAATACGACGCAGCGATATATAATGTAATGGTGGCAGCTAACGCCACAAACCAACAAGTTGCGGCAAATCAAATATTCGGTCGATCCTTGGATAACTTCGCTTTCAAACCGTAGAGATGATGTGGTTATCACCAGATTACGCTTGGGACATACGCATCTTACTCATTCATATCTCATTAACAGAACTTTGGCTCCTGTGTGTCCCGGTTGTAACGTTGTCCTCTCCGTTTCCCACATTCTAGTCGATTGTCCCTCATACTCCTCGCTTCGAACGTCTCTTAATCTTCCTCCTTCGCTCCATCTCCTCCTCAAAGATGATCATGTTTCATTGTCGAACCTAATTATCTTCCTCCATCAATCCCGTCTCTATTCCTCAATCTAATCCTTTTTTTCCTATCGTGCCTCTAGCCTTGGCTGCTGTACATGGCACGTTAATTTAATTTAATAATAATAATAATATATATATATATGGCAATGGGCTTCGTGACGTAACGGTGATTGAGTTCGAATCCTATTACGAATTTGTCTTGGTAAAAAAATCTGTAGCCAACTAAGCTAACCATCCAACTGGTCGGTAAATGAATACCGGCTTGCTGAATATTAAATAGAAGACGAGAAGAAAGAACTTTATTTAAATAAGTACAATAAGCGTAGAATGCATGCGCAGCATATTCTTTTATTATTAAGTACCTGATAGCATTCATCTTAAAACTAGCGCTGTATTGGAGCGAACAACAGTAAAATATAATATAGATATTTGGTTATAAAGGAAAAAGTAATTTAAAAAAAAATTTAAGAATATACGGTAATGCTGTAGAGGATAGTTTGATACGCATGCTCATGTGCTTGCAAACACACATACATATAATCACATATACATGCATATCGCATGCATACACATATACAGGTAACTGTTTAAATGAAAATAATGATTTTGTTTTATTACATAATTATATAACTAGATTTATAGGGTTCTGTTGCTTAAGACGTCTGACTTCTTGTCTGGTATCGAGTAATTGGATTGCTACCACGTTGACATGTTACTGTAGCTGTTTTTTATGAGCAGTTGCGTATTTTACAATCTCCTCGTTTACGAATGGAATTGGTAGATCTCGATGCACAAATAATTGAAATAAACGCTAAATATTATATAAAAATAATCTATGCTTAATCGTATACCTAGAATTTCACACGGTGAAACTTTATAACATTAATCAACTTATTCCGATGCGTTTTGCGTGTAAAATTTTTTTTAGGTAATTTATTTATGTACGAAAGTAAATATGAAATGCGTAATTCCGAACGCGTATGAGTAAGTTTCGCTACCCTGCGGACGATTTAATATAACTCTGCAACGGTGACTTTGGATGAGTTGTAATTTTTTACATGTATCATTAGGAAATGACCACCAAATAGGACAAACATTAGTCTGGATAAAATAACAAATGTATATACACTCATTAACCGTCGATAGATCTAATTGCCGATTAAAAATTAGTGAGAGCTGTACGGATAACTTTATGCGTGTTATCAATTGTATTATTAATATTATTATCAAATGTTAAACGAGAATCCAGCATGACTCCTAAATAGCGAACATGTTTTTTCCCGTGAATACTCTTACTATCAATAGTAACTTCCGCTAACGAGGATTGGTGTCTTCTGGTATTAATTTTTAACTCCAACGTTTATAAAACTTAAATATAGTGCCAATATTTATCGCACATAAACAAAAAATCTATTTTTTTTTTAATTTTTGTCTGTATGTCTGTCTGTTTCAATTTAACTGAAAAGCTATTAAAACAATAATGGAAATTCGCATAGCTTATAGCCTATACTATCGGATTCGTTCTAACCTTTGATTCACATTGATATCACATATAGGACAGAAATTACGACAATTTAAAGTTTTAAAAAGTAGGAGACAGCGATATCTCTGTCAAATCGTTTAAAATTTAACAGCCACCTAAAATCATGAAACAGTACATCTATTAGCCGGTAGACCGACTGTAAAAACATCGCATCATCCGTCCGTTCTGGATTTGTTGCTTTCGCGTACTAAAAGGAAGAAGCGATATCTCTGTCAAAGACCATCTGTAAAATATCTTATATAGTTGAGTTCCTGTAATACAAGAAATCGATATTACATTAAAAAAATAATAATTACACAGGCGAAGCCGCGGGTAACTTCATTAGATACAATAATTCTCGAATAACAGCTTATATATATATATATGTATATTATATATATATAATGGTTATGAGCAGTTCGTGCTGAAAGATTCGAAATTAAGATACGGTGTAGTACAGGTTTAGAGTTTGGCAAAGAAATCTTATACAATCCATATTGAATGCACAAATGTCTACAGTTAGTTTTAGTGAGGGGGAAAAGGTTGTTCTAGGCTATATGAACGACTTGAGGAGGAAAATGTGCTGGATATAAAAGGTTTGCATTTAATGATCAAAATGATCGACTATTGAATATTGACCTAAGGAAGACTGTGAATTAAGACATAAGAAATACGTTGATGTATCAAATGCAAATATCTACAACTAAGTATGGAAACCTGACAGTTAACTATATATGTATTAACTCAAACACTTAACGTGTTCCCACAGAAGAAATTATCGATGAAAGCGTGTATTCGAATTAAAACAATGGCTGTAGAATGATAAAAATGTCGGGAAAAGAAACAAGCAAATTTAGTGGCAAGTTGACTTTTAACCAAAAAAAAAATTCGAAAAAAAAATAATAATAGGGTTATAAAAGAGAATTATGCAATACGAATAGTACAGGCTGCATGAAGGGAAAAACAATAAGGTGCAAGTGTGAGTGTACATGTGCTAGAGTGCAATGAGCAAACACGTGAATGTGGACGACAGTTGTAAAGAAATGAATTATAAATTATAAATACGGTAAATTAAAATGTAGTTGTATATTAAATATAAATATTTATATTAGTAATGCGTAATAATACTGCATCCTACAAAATATAAATACACCTGGGAAAGCTTGTGTATATATGGAAATAAGCCTGATTGTGTGTATGTTAGTTTTTGTGTTATTTTGTACGTAGTGTGTGTGTGTGTGTGCGCGTTGTATATTCCTACACGGCCATTATATGCGCGTTAACTTGTTTGCGTAATTGTAAATTATTCAAATATACGTTTAAAGTAGTAATATCAGTACTGGTTGTATTATGCGATTATTCAATTTTTGTACACCGACGATAAAGTTAATCGCGTTAGACGAAGTAAGGAAAATTTTATTTAAAAAAAAAAAAAAAAAAAGTTAAAAACGGAAAATATACCGAAGAAAGATTGATAAAGAAAAAGATAAAATAAAAACCGATTTAATCGAGGAAAATGGTTTTGAAATCCTTTCGGAAATTTCGTTTTATATCAGTCGCGAAAGACGGTGTAGGAGTCGGGGCAGTTATGGGGGCTGCATACGAAATAACTCGTTCGTAATGGGTTCTGGTTTTCAGATAGGAGAAAGGGCAGGAGTGGTTTTGTCATCTATAGGTAGGCTGACGATGACTGGGTACAGTTGAAAGGCCGTATTATGGAAACGATTCCTCCGAAAATTTCAAATTGAAAACGAAGGATTCGTCTATACGTTGTGGCTTGTTCGGAACCCTTTTTTTTTTCTTTTAATTTCAACGGCAGATCAAAGGAAATCATTATACTGTTTCTACTGAAGTCGGAGACGTAGCTACACATCATCGGCGTACGTAGCTTTATATATATATATATATATATATATATATATATATATATATATATATGTAATAAGGTCAATCCCTGGTAAATGGAAAAGATTAGAAAGAGCTTATACCGGAATACCTTCTTGTTGCGTTACGACCCGGGATGTGTACACTATGTATATGCCGCATACGCGTACGATCTCCACATTTGTACTTACATTTTATATTAAACACCTGTAAAGGATCCAAACGCCTATAACGTCGACCATATGTTGCTTCTTGCGTACCGCCGATTTAGCTTGTCATTTGCAACAGCTTATTTTGCGAATTTTCTCCGTATACATAAACGTACATACGTATATTTATATACGTACGTTCTATATATGTATATTGCTGACGATATTAAACTGCGGCCTATTTATACCATATAATTTTACAACTTCTGTGGGTCGTTATTTCGTTTATTATTTCATAATCTATCTATCCCAGATAGGGTGCGAAATCTAGAAGAATCGATGGCGATTGTAAATCCACGCCTTCTGCGTTTGGCCTCGCGAATTTAATTCGTGTAACCGTTTCGAATCTTATTAATATGATAAATATAATAATTTAACTGGACCTCCTTTATATTATATTGTCTGTATTAGTAAATCTGAAAAACTTGTAAATTAGCGTAATTTTATTCGGGAGCAGATGTTTATATAATCATAATCATAATAATAATAATGATTTATCGTTGATTCTTTGTTTCATTAACGAATTTACAGTCGTCTATAGTTTGTAGTTTTACGCGGTATCGAACCAATATATATGTATATTACCGTTCGTACTAATAAAAGAATATTTCTGATTTTTCCATGAGTTAAATCTGTGCAACTAGTGACGGTCTCTTTAGTCTCACGTTAAGGATTACATCTAATTTTTCTACAGCTGGAATTTGGGAAAACTTTAAGTACGCGATATGATCACTAGCGAATATTAAACTGGCTCTCTCTAAACTCCTCCCCCCTCTGTGTTATTTCTTTAGACCTATTAAACGTTATCGTTAACTTGGTATCATAGGTATACTCCGTGCTGTAACTCTCCGCGTACCGATTAAGCATTCCCCACTCTCGTAAACCCGGTTAACTTTTCTGAATTCTACTTCTATTATTACGTTCAGCGTTTATATATTTAATTTAGTATATCTCGTTTGTCAACATCGACCAGACTTAATAATTCTTTCAGAAGTTTTTTTATTAAAATACCAAACAGTTCTCTACGATGCCTAACTGTAAAGCCCGTCAATATTATTACAAATAATAATAGTAAATAAATAAGCTTATTTATTTTTATTTTTTTTTAGTTTGAGGTGCCAAGAAACCGATTCGAAAAATCGTAAAAAAAACGAATGCGAATAACTTAGAAATCGTCTAAAACATTTTACTTCGTCTTCAACCGGTTTATAAGTTAAACTAAGAATCGGGCTAAAGGGAAAAAAAAGCTTAAGTGTAGAATTAATGATAATAGTCAATAATAGTGTAAATAATAAATAATAAAAAGCGGAATAAAAATATGTTTAATGGAAAAAATAATGCTGTTACACCGATTATCGAGGGACTGCGTTACGAATGAATAACGTGTAAAGCAGAATCTAATACGTGTAGGTCGTTACGTGTGTTTTGTGTATTGTGTATAGCAAGGGGTTGTAATTGGGGGGGACATATTAGATTTATCCGACGGACCGTTTTTAATTTATTTATGGACCGTGTAACAACGGTGTTATCAGAGATAACGGTTAGCGCGAAGTATAGTCGCTTTGTACCGAATTTGGAAAAATATGTTCTTTTCCGCTTTGAAATTAACTGGAAAAATACAGAAACATCTAAATCAGTTTAGGAAATTTCTGTATCGTTAATTATTATTATTATTACTACGTTATTTTTGAAATAATAATATTAAATTAACTGATTTTGGACGGAACATAACAATTAATTATATATATATGTGTGTGCGGGGGTGTATGTGTATGTATGATCACATGTAAAATGATAAAGATACGAGAGTATAATAGCAAAATTTTGACTGGCTAAATAAAGTTGAGAAACGACGATATGGAACGAGATAGTAGATAGCTAACGAGTTTAAGCACGTCGGAATTGGATTAATCAGAATTTTACGTATATAAAAAGACGATACATTTGTGTATATATGTATATATGTATATATGTATTTTATATATATATATATGTGTATATATGTACAATTGCTGCTTTATTAGTTTACAAGTATAGTGAAAGTACAACTGAATTTGGACTGTTTATAAATTATTTTTTTACCAACACGCGAACGATTAATTAATTGCGAAACATTAATTTTAACCGTGGAATATACGTCCTTTTGCTTCGTATCCGTTCTATACGTATTGTTCTTTTAATTTCATTATATATTATTTTTATTTTTGTTATTATTTATTGTTATTGATCGATGTTTTAATGTTGTCGTTATCATTAATTGTAGTAATCGTTATTTAAATCGTCTTAATTATAAAATTATTATTACTTATTTTCGATATTTAACCTTACACGAAGCTGTCGTCATCATTGTCGTCGATACGAACTTTTAGTTCACCGGCGTTTATTATAAATATCGAATTCATTGGTGTTAGTGCCACATGACGACCTTTGTCGACGTGATAATTAAAATGAACCGAACAAGCAACGCGTCCTTAAGGCGTCTATATGGTGGTGAATTTCCAATTTTTTCTTAGGATTTCTTACTTTCTCAGCAAGTTGATACATGTTTACCGACCAACTGGACCGATAGGCGTTGGATAGAAGTGTTATTTTTGCCACGAAGAATTCTCGTCTGTGGTGATATCTGAATTGGGGTTGTGCGATTAAAATAATAATTAATACGCATACACACACACACACATGTATATATATATATATCAATTATATGTAGTGGATTTCCACTTCATCCCCAGATTTTTACTTTCTCAGCAATTACCGTCCAATTAAATAGATAGCTGCGTTGGAAAGAAGTATTTTTACCAAGAAGAATTCTTGTCTATGGGGGATCTAAATTCGGGCCGTGCGATTTTAACGTTTATAAACATTACTAGACACATTACACACCCGCACACTATATATATATATATATAATGATTTTACTTACTTTTTTGTTGTTTTCTTAAATGCAAAACTTTTTGGATATTAAGTTATTATAAGTTGGACATAAAACGAGAAAATAAAATATGAAAATACATACAACTTATAAAAAAATATAAAAGGTAAAAACAATTAAAATAAAATAAAATGTAAGAAAATACTTAATTTAGATGTACAATATTGCAAAAAAATGCCACAGTGAAAAAAAAACAGTTATTTATAAAATAATCTGATTTCACTTTGTCAGTTTATTTTTTTGCAATATTTTACATTTAAATTAGGTATTTTCTTACATTTAATTTCATTTTTATTTTGTTTTTTCGGTTTATATTTTTTATAAATCGTATATATTTTTAATTATTTTTTACGTACACTTGATAATAGCTTAATACCTGAAAAGCTTTGCAGTCTATTTATTTATAAAAAAATTATTAATTTTAACTGCTTGTTTTTTTTTAACTAAAAAAAAAAAATTAATATTAACGGACAAACGCTGTATCGGTTTTATTTAATGTTCCGTTCGAGTTAGTTATTTTATTTGCGACAGTTTCGTTGAAATTTAAGAGGTTCGTCGAAAAATTGAAATAAATTTTACACCGCGGCGTCAATTTCTTTTATTTGATTTTTTTAATTTCCTTCTCGGCAATTGAAAAATATCTTCGAGAATTGAAATAGGTCGAAGAAAATTCTTCGCGAATTTAACCTCCCTGCCTCACTTTAACGTTGATTTCGGCAGTTGTGGATGGTGGAAGAGGCAGATTGATAAACTCACGAATTGCTATCCGTTCAATTGGAATCGAACATCGTAGACCGACCAAATTCGAACATCGTGATTTGTTATTGCAACGGCAGGTTACGGTTGAATGACTAGGAGAACGTAATATACGATATACGTAAGATATACGTATAGAGAAGTCTGGATGCACGGTAAACGATTTAATCCGACCCGTGGGTACGATTTTCAGTTTGATTCTTTTTTATATTATATATCCATATGTAATGCAGATTGGAGTTTTTTTTTTTTTCGATACAAAGTACGTATAAACCTAGTTCGGTTTTCTGTCCATCAATGTGCATTCGATATGTTTAATACGTATATATATATACGTATAAATAATCTATGTCATCAATTACTATTTGGTTTGGCTACTATTTACTACTACCATGTTACCAACCTATTATACTCCAAATATATTGCTTCGCACTTAAGTTATTGTTATTATTATTGCGATTATCATACATTTCGCGGGAAGGGAGAAAACTGCGTACTGCCTTCTTGGCTGTCGTGGTTTCTGAATGTTTTATAGAAAATTCGATTCCGATTATGTTACATCTTTATTTTTATTGTTGAAATATTAAAAAAATGAAACGCATCGCTTCATTTTATATTAACAATCGGCTTTTATATTTTTGATCATCTCGTTAGGAATACATTGTACATACTTCTCGTCAGTTTCGCGAATAAGCGTTATTGTACGTACGGACATTATGTAAATGTCTATAACGCGTGTGCCTAACGGACCTTGGTCCTTAGTTGATTAATAGAATTTTACTTAATTTTTCGTTCTCTCTCTCTTACTAGCTGTTTCTATCTGTCACCGTTAAATATTTTCTATGACTATTTTTCTATATTTTGTCTGTTTTTATTAATGGTGTTGAAATTAACTAGGACACCATAAAGATCGACCATTATTTATCGTAAATAATTTAATATTCGTAATTTATCGATTTCATTTCGAATAATTTAACGAAAGTCCGTTACACGTAATAAGTTATCTGTCATCAGCGTAAGTTTGGCAAACCTATGACTGATTTTATTCCGCGGTAAGTAACTTCCAGCCAAACCGATAGCTCTTTTCATTTTCCAGTATTAATTAGTGTATTAAATGTTGCCACGAAAGACCTCTTTTCCTTGGAATTTGCCCTTCTATAACATCGCGTAACGAATGACCGTGTCGGAGGAGTAGTACCCCATCCAGGTTAATCGTCTCTGATCGGGAGATAATTTAAACGATATAATTTTACACTTTTTACAGATGAATCTTTCTTTTTACGTTAACTGGTTAAGAAATATCAAAATCAAATTAAAATTATATTTTCTTCTTCGTGGGTACTTCAGGGGACAGATCGTGTTCCATTATTTACTCATCTTGTTACAATCCTATATTTTGATATGTATATATTTATCTTTTTTCAATCACACGTTGAATTTCGCTTTTTTCAAATTTGTTTTTATTATTTTCTTTTTACTCGTCTGGCGAAGTTCGCAGAGTTAGATGTCGTAAACATGCAAGTTTTAATTTAGACTCTCCTCGAAATTATAAAGGCGTTACCATTTAAATTGTCATTATCATTACTACATGATAGTACTTGATTACTAAAAATAGTTGAAATCACTAAATTTATTTAATTATGCGAAGCTTTTCGGCATTTACGCCATTGTCAAGCTATATATAATTAAAATTAATTATATAAAAACATAAAATATTAATTTAAAACTAAGTTTACAATTTTACACAAATATGAATTATAAATACTTAAAACTATCTGACAATGACAGTGGTAAACAACACCATCAATTATCAGTAATATAAAAAATTTACAGAACAGTAGCTAGAAAATAATTATTTTATAAAAATATGTATTTGAACAATGAAAAATATATATTTACGTAATTAAAAAAAATCAATAGTTAGGAATAATATTTTTATAATATACTTTTTAAAATTAATTCTTCCTCAAACTTTACCATTGAATTTAATAATGGCGTAAATGCCGAAAAGCTTCGCATAATTAAATAAATTTAGTGATTTCAACTATTTTTAGTAATCAAGTATAAATAAAATCACTACATTCCAGAATCAAAACTTACATGACACTAGTTTTAAATTTAACAACGATATAAATAATAATTAAAATAAAAACTACCATTAATGGGTACGTACGATAGCGTTCGTCAAACCTAAACCCTATTTAAACGAACTTCTACCTAAATAAATAAATAAATTAATTAAATCTTTCCTTCGCTATTATATCGAAATTAATACGAAATATTTTTTCTTTACCGATAGTTAACTTATATAGTGATTGTATCGAATGATTTTCCAGTGATACGTATATCAGATGCGCAAAAAAAAAACAGAAATTGCGACGAGCTCATACGAGTAGACCGAACGAGTGATAGATATTTTAATTGAAAAATTATAATATATCATCATTATTACGTGCCTTCTCCGTATCGGAGGTAGGCGACTATTTACCTATACATATTTTATTGTACAGTGTAAGTAGTGTGCAAGCATGACACACACACACATCCCCGGGAGAAATGAATGGATTTGTGCTCAGGACACAATGCGTCCTCGCGTGTTTTTTGCAGTGTACTATATTGTTATTAGCGCGCATGTGGCGTGCGCGTGGTGGTTTGCCATTGCATTTCACGCGATAATAATATTAGGATTATTTATGATTTTTATTTTCTGACGATAATTTTTGCGTCGTCGATCGCATTCCGTATAGAAGTCGTGAGGCTATCCCGACGACTATAAAAATTAATATATAAACATCGGGTATTATAAATTAATAGTTTTTTTTTTTTTTTAAATTATCGGGTAACATATTTCCGCATTAATTAATTCGAGCCCGTGAGAAGTTGAAAAAAATTTTCATTCCATTCAAAAAAAAAAATTTAAAAATAAATCGAATACCGGATTCTTTTTTTTTCTAGACGACTAAAATTGACCGACATATCTTCATTACGTTAGGTAAAAGATTATTACGAAAAGAATATTTTATACGTTCGTCCAAACTATCGGAGATGATAGTCGAATTAAATTTTAAAACCAACGAGCTGCTCTCTATACGGTTAACGGATTAACTACTCAAGTGACTAGAATTTTCGAATAATACAAAACCTCTCTGTCTGCATCCTAATTTAAGTTAAGAGAGCGAATGGCGCGTTTACGTTTAATTATTGAAAATGACGGACCGGCCATAATTTTCGTCCTATATATATACTCTTTTTGATTTTCCAACTTCCTGTTAGTTAAATAGTCGTTAAAGTCGTACATATGCTAAAACGAACTTAAGAGATTCTACGATTACGTACGAGCATCTGGCGGATGCGGGTGAGATGTAAGATTCTATATTTTATAATAGGAAGATTTAACATCCTGACACGATGTATAAACTATGAGGATGTTGTAGGGAAAAAACTAGCCAGCCTCTCGTGAATATATGTATATATATATATGGTACTGATGATAATAATAAGAAATGTGAAATTTAATGAAATTTAAACCACTATACGTGGTATATGGATGACTAGCTGATGAAATGTTATTTCCTTCTTTTAGAACGAAGCCTATGCTTAATTGGCGTAGGACACTATTTTCGTCATACACATGTGGTACAATGTTACATATTATAACCCACCCCCATATACGTTGTGTATATATCAATCTGTACTCGTCGTTATTATTTATTTACTTTAATAATAATAATAATAATAATAATATTAAAAACTAAAAAGTTAGGAGCATGAGAAAATGAATAAAATATCCCGGTATTTAGTAGATAGAGTAGTCCGGTGTGAGCTGCGAAGGTGGTGTATGCTGTTCTGTTGAAGATGGTTTTATTCAAACATGCTACAAAAGTAATTCCATACTCTGCGGGATGCTAAACAGGCCTGCTCTTTTCTTTTTCGGTTCAACTTAAATGAGATTCTCTTACGCCGACGTGGCCTCAACAATATTATTATTATTATTATTATTATTATGAACATTATTATTATACTTCAACTGGTTCATTGTTTTCCCAATGTTACTCTAATTTATTCTATCTCGTTTCGCATCTTTCGCGCCTTATTCTTCATAACTATTTTTCGTTTTGTTTTTTAATTATTATTATTATTATTTTAATATTTGTAGGTACACAACAGGCAATGTTATCCCTCAAATTCAATCGCCGGACTTGACTGGGATGACTATAACCTGGCCGATTATCAAAATGAAAAAAAATCATAGACTCCCTTCTGCGTAAAAATCTTGGGTCCCTATAGAATTAAGTTCTCTTAGAGGTAGTTTTTTTTTTTAAAGATGAATTATTAATGATAATAGGTAAAATCAATAAACCCCTGGAGGGAGACTATATTGGCCACAGATTAATATTTTTTTCTTAAAGGAAAAATTTGTTTTTACTATTTGTTAAACAGCAGGGTCCCTCTCAAAGCGTAGGTAATGAAAATATAAATTAAAAAAAAAAAAGCAATATATATATAATGGAAATGTGGAATTTCTAACCAAAAGTCCAGCTACACGCTGTGACATCCTTTAATATATATATGTATATATATATATAAATACATATAAAATATTAATATATAATTTTTCAATTAACCAAAGCACTCTGGTTATTAATAAATTTAAAAATCCAGGGTTAGTTTCGTCAATTATTTATAAAATCTTGTTGTACCAATAAAAATTGGTGTCTTAACGGATGGTAGTTACAACATTATAAGCTTAAATATAATTTTTGTCGTTAGTTCGTTAATCGATCAGGTTTTGAGTTCTGAAATTATTTGATGACGAAAATGAAATTTAAATCTAGTAAATATTAGCGGTTACGTAAATCAGAACAAAATATATGAAATTTAAGTAAATTTTCACAAGGGAAAAATTATATTTTGCATACGTCCCAAATTGTATATAACGATTATCAGACTTGAAAACGGCTTACGTTTTTTTTATATTGACGTATCCTTTTCTTCTTGCATTTTCAATGAATATATATATATATATATATATATATATATATATATATATATATATATGTGTGTGTGTGTGTGTATGTATGTATGTATGTATGTGTATATATTTGAAATGTCTGGAATGTTGTGATTTTAAAAAATAAACTTTTAAATCACTAAACTTGTTTATTAAAAATCACAAATCTTTTCGACTTTTAATCCATTATCAACTGAATATTAAGAACAAAATATTTTAAAATACACAATTTATAAAAAATATAAAACGTTTTACTGTACTTTGTTTAATTTCGTATGATCTATTTAATATGCAAACTAGTACATTCACACTTCTGGTTTTTATTACATATTCATTTTTATAGCTATGAATATAGACTTATTATGGTATATACATTCTTGCATGACTTTTAAAATGTACTTTGTTTAATTTCGTATGATCTATTTAATATGCAAACTAGTACATTCACACTTCTGGTTTTTATTACATATTCATTTTTATAGCTATGAATATAGACTTATTATGGTATATATATTCTGGCTTAACTTTTAAAATGCATTTGATCCGTCAAAATTTTAAAAAGTTCATCTTGTTTATCACACTCTAACCAAACTGATACAAGCTGGCCGTCATTGCAAGGTTTCATGATTTCGTCTAACCATTCCCGTCAGTGGCGGATAACAAAAAGTGACGGTTAGAAGAAGTTTTACTTTATTTATAAAATTATCTGATTGTAAGTTTTGTAAACAACGCAATCAATAATCAGCAATAAAACATTTATATATAAATAAAACACAAATAGCCAACAAAATTAAAAACTAAATATAAACCTCCGGTCTAATACAGAAATGAAATTTATAATATACTTCTGAAAAATAATTCTTCAGAATTTTTTATCGAATTTAATAAATTATTTTTATCCTTTGCTTTAATTATTTCCATTTTTTTTTTTCTTTTTGGTAATTTAATTTTTCTTTAATGTTTTCCTATATGTAAAATTTTATAATTTCAGTTAATATTATCGATTTTGTATATATATATATATATATGTATTTTATTTGTATATTTGTATATTTGGTATTTAGCTGCGATACATTAGTTTAGTCACAGCATTATTTAACTTGTATTTAACCTATACGTCTATGCAAATCGATATTGACATAACGATTAAACGACTTAGCATTATGAATATTTAAACCTACCGAGTTATTTATTACTATTTGATCATTCACGAGCGAGCCCCAAAAACTACTAATTCTACCAACATCTTCGGTAAAAGCACATTCAAATAGAAAATGTTCAACCGAATCGATAATCGCAAAATAAACAAATATCCGACGATCTTATAGTTTCAAATACGAACCGAAATTGTCGTGTCCAGACAGCACTTGACTGGAATAGAAATTTATCTCTAACTGGTCTATGACGTTAAATCTATTTTCTATGCTATTAAAGAGTTGTTCTAAACTATTGCTCTATCTTTTCTGTCATAAATCAAATATAATTTGAAAGAATTCTCGCTATTAAATATATTATAGTTTAACTCAATACTAAATTGAGATATAAAGATTGTGATACGTTAGTTTTAACTAAGTTAAATTTATCGTTATATATTTTAAACATTTTAAACTCAGAAATTAAAGCTGATTTATAAAGACTAAGATCAGTAGGCAGGATCCCAGTAATAACTGGAGCTGCCATAGTGGACACAGTTCTATATAACGAACCAACACTAAGCAAATGTTTCCTTTAGCCAGTATTTTATTAAACATATTTGAATTTAGTTTATTATATATATATATACGCTTGAGCAATAAACATCGATTCTATTACTCCTTTGTAAATAATAACGCTTCCTTTATATTTAATTCCACCTATATTAAGCTGAATTTTAAGGAGCATGTAAAATCTTTTATTTGCTTCATCCAGAAGGAAATTTACTTGTTTATCAAATTTTAATTTATCATCTAGAATAATTGCTAGATATTTAAAGTATTTAACCACAGGTAATGGCTTATTATAAATTAAATTGATTTTCTTAAGTTCACTTTTCAATTTAGAAACCTGCCTGTTACTAATTACCATCATTTCCGATTTATCAGCAGAAAATTCGATGATGATCAAAAGTAATTTGAAGCGTCTTACAAATATCTCTGATATTATAAATTTTTAAAGCACTCTTAAGATTAATTACCCGCAAAACTATTAAATTCGGCATTATATCCATTTTCAACAGTAAAGATTTCTAAATTATTATGTACATACGAATATAAAACATTCCACGAGTCGGGCCTAAAATAGAACCTTGAGGTACTCTACGGGAAATTAAATTTATCGGACGATATTCTAACTTTCCTATTACTTAAATAATTAATAATAGTATTTATTAAGTAAGAATTTACAGAGTTATGTTTCAGAATTTCGATAATTTTAGAGTGCTTACAATTGTCAAACGCACCCTTGACATCAAAAGTTATTACTACGCTTATCAAGTTATTGTCTTTTCCAGAAATCATAAAGTCATTGAGTTTTCTAATTGCCATCTCAGAAGAATAGTTGCGTCTAAACCCAAACCGATTTCTATGCGAAATATTTTTACACTCGATTTCATTTAATAATTTTACGTTAATAATCTGTTCATATAATTTACCAACTGCATTTAACAACGTTATTGTTCTATAAGAGTTACACATTTCGTGTAATCTTTATTAGGTTTATTGATAAGCTTAATATGCCCAACCTTCTAGATATCAGGAAACATCTGGAATTTTAAAAGCGATTCAAATATATATGCAAAAAATTCAGCTAATAATGATTTTGACAACGGTGTTAGTAATTTTATCCGATGCTGTGAGGCTTTATTAATTTTTAAATTATTAATAATATCGATTAATTCGTTACGTGAAATATTAGAGTTCGGATTCATGACACGTGGATTGACCGTTGTTTATGTATAAATTTAATATGTATTCTTTTTCACATTGATTACGTTTTAATTTGTATATCGCTGAATTTTTTAAAATATATTTCTATAATCTATTCCGTTGATACTAATTAATTTCAGTAATGCGTTATTATTTCTTATTGCTAAATCAATTTTACATTTGTTAAATATTTTTATTATTTTATATTCACGGCTTCCTAAATAATAATAATTATTTTTATCTGTTTCTGTATTTTTATTGTAGTAGTTTTCCATATTTTATCAACTGTACTAGGTTTATATTTATTATTGATTGTTATTTACTTGATTATGTTTTTTCTTGATTTATTTTATCATTATCTGTTAAAATCGGTTTCGCTCTATTGATAAGACTTTTTAAGCTAACTTTTTGTTGTTGTTGTTGTTGTTGCTTAATATATTATTATTATTATTATTATTTCGAATGAGCCACTAATGGACTACGTTATCAACTGGTCCTGCCATTTTTCTTCCTTTTTTTCCATACTGCTTTCATCCTTTCACTGTGTCTTTTTTTTCGTTCTTCGGTCCACAAAGTGCCAGTTCTTTTTCCTTGCTTTTCCGCGAATTCTTTACAATTAAATAGTTTCTTCTTTAATATAAATCGCTGTTCTACATCTTCAGGCATAATATTCAGTTCCGCCATGCCATTTTTAGTCTCTGTATACCATGTATCGTTCATTTTTAGTTTTCGCATGTACTTAAATAATCTTCCGGTGAGCCTACTGTCCTCCATCCGTTGCATATGTCCATAAAATCGTATTCTTCTTTTCCGGATCGCTGTAGTAATTTTTTCCACATGTTGATATATTTCTTGATTACTTCGTTTTATATATTTTTCACCTTGTTTCATTGGTCCTATTATTCTTCTTACGATTTTTCTTTCTGCGATTTCAAGCTGTTCATTTAATCTGCTTAATATATATATATATATATATATATATATATATATATATATATATATATATATATATATATTCATGCTTCGGGTTTGACCGCTCAGTGTTGTTATCGTGCCCGTTCAGCATTTTCGTGATCTCTTGTTCTTTGAACGTATTCTTCTCAGCTGTGGTTTCCTTTCCTCATTACATGTTCGTAGTATTTTAAGATTTTTTCCTTTGCAAATATCGGGGAGCCGTTGCTTTATTTTTAATTGATCTAAAATCGAACTTTTTGCGGGCTTTACTACTTACGGAATTTTTAGCATTTTCCGCACACTCAAATGACGGTTAAATCGCTATAAACTTTTATATTTGAGCGAAACTTTTCGATAATTACGTCATTACAAAAAAAACGTACACAATGAATGTTACCAATTAACTGACTGTAATATTTATATAACGACGATCAATAGTGAGTGTAGTTTAATAACCTTAATTTATGAAACTGATTTTAAAATTAATTCTTCCTCAAAATTGATCGTATTATTTAATAAATTATGACTATTTCTGTGTTTAATTATTAATTTTTCTGATAATTTTCTTTTTCTAATTTTATATTTAATTTGTAAAATTTTAATATTATCTGTTCTGTGTTATGTTTTTCTACTCTGCTGTATTCGCCATAAAGTGACTTGTCGTTATTTTCGTTTTTATATTAAATGTTCTCTAGTCTATTATTTATTTATCGACTAGTTTTTCACACATATAAAACTTATACATTTTCTATAGTTTATTCTGTATACACCAGATTTTTGTAATATTTCATTCTCTTCTATTTTATTGTTACAAATTGATTTAAATATTATTATTTATTGGTATCTTAATATTGTACTTTAAAAAAAAAATTGTAAGTGTACATTGCTGTAGATTTAAATGATCCGGAATAAGTATCCCTTATTATAAAAATATATTAATTAAAAATTTACTTATCACTGAAACGATTAAAATAATAATAGACGTGTTTTGTTTTTCTCCGTGGGGTGGCATCTGTGAAGACCTAGACAGACAGAAACTAAGTTATTAAATTTCCGAACGAAATTTTGTAAATTTATCGGGGTTTTTTTAATAGTCGAAAAGCACACGTGATGAAAAATTTTTTACCGGTTACGTGCGAATAATTGTTTTTTTTTATATATATATATATATATGTGTGTGTATGTGTATATATGTATGTATGTATGTATGTGTGAGTATGTATATATATATATGTAGTGTGTGTATGTATATATGTGTGTATATATATATATATATATATATATATATATATATATAATATCATCATCATCATCGTAGTCGCTTCCCCTTTACAGGTGATTGCGTACATCCTTTCTCATATGCTGCGATTCCTGGCGTCTTTAGTGATCTCCGTCAGGATTCTGCTTGGTGAGTCATCCGGTGGATTTGTCGTCATCAACTCCATCCGCTTTCTTCCTCTTGCTGGCTTTCCCTGTATTTTTCTCTGTACTGCCAGCAGAAAGGCTCCACCTTCACGGATTTTATGTGCTATGTATTTCCTTTTTCTGTTCTTAACATCATCTACCATGTTTTTCCGTTTTTCTCCTATTTTTGATAAAACTGCCACATTGGTTATGTAATCTTTCCATGAAATCCGGAGCAGTCTTCGGTAACACCACATCTCAAAAGCAGCAAGTTTTTAAATACTACTTTCTGCTTTGAATATGTACGCACTTTTTCTGCGTATACGCATGCATCCATGTTGGGCATACAATTAGAGCATCGAATGCTAGCGCATTTGTGTACGCAAAAATAATGTATTTTTATAAAATAATGTGTGGTGTATTACATTTATCAGGGGAATGAGTATTTCAATACTTCAATAAGAATATGATATAATTTGTGACAGGATGACGGAATTGGAACGTCCTATGTGGGTGACCTTTATTATTAAATAAAAATAGGCTGTTTTTTTTTTGCTTTAAATGTTCCGCTTATACTAATGCGAACAGCGTACGACCGGAAGGATGTACATATATTGTAAGGGGGAAAAATATGATAGTCGTCGTAAACGGACGTGGACGGGACGCAACGATTAATATTGTCCGTTTGATATTTGACGATATCCTACGATTTTTATCGGTAATCTGAAATTAATCGACAGCCATCGTTTTGTATTAATCACTCGCTCGGGAATGAGGTTTAGAAATCCGGCGTTTATAAATAATAAGGATAAAGGTAATGAGAAGGAGAAACATCTTACGCGTATAATATATGCCCAGCGCATTCTTAATGTAAAGTGCCTGATATGTTAACATTTTTGTCTTAAAACCAGCGCTGTATTAAACCGAACAATATTAAAATTTAATATAAATATTCAGTTATACGGGGGAAAAACAAGTAATAAAACTGCATTGGAAACAAATAATACGTCTAATGGTAGTTAGATACGTACGTACACATAATCAGGCAACATATAATCGCATATGCATGCATATCACACGCATATCACACGCATATCACACGCATACACAAGTAACTGTTTAAAAGGAAATAATTGAAACGAACGCTAAATATTATAAAAATAATCTACGCTTAATCGACGATGTTTATGCGTCTAGAATTACACGTAGTGAAACTTAGCGTGTCCTGGTCTCCTTATAACGTGAATCAATTTATTCCCAGGCGTTTTGCGTGAATCGTTTTTTTTTTTTTTTTAATAATATTTCGGGAGACAACTTCCGTAATGGATATTTTTAAAATGTCCTGGACAAAAAAACGGTTTGTATCCCACTAACGTCGATTGAGTTGGGGCAGCGATTATTTGGAGTCCTCGTCGGTCATGCTGATTGTTTAATCTTGTCGAGAATTTGTGGAAAACTTGAACTTTCTTCCTTATAAACTGGTAATAACTCAGGAATTAAAAAATACCGGCCATACACAATGAAAATTTTTTGTTAAAACGTTGCTGAAAAAAATTGAAGACGAAGAGATCGATTTAAACAATCTTTCGATGAGCGATGATGCTCATTTTCAGCTCTCCGAATTCGTAAACAAACAGAACTGCGGGGTCCTAATCTAATCAGAATTCAATGGAACAAATCGTAAGGGCCGCGTTCGAGATCTAGAAGACCTTAAAACTCGGATTTCTGAAGAAATTCAAAAATCCGACGACCTCTGCTTGAAAATTTTGTAAAAAGACTGAATGAATATATGTTGTTGCTAATGACAGTCTTCTGAACTGTATTGTGTTCCACGAATTATTGCAAGCTAATTTCTCGTTTTCCTATTTTTAAATAAAATTTCTTTCAAAAGTGTTGGTCGAGTAGTTTTTGAGTTATTCATAAAACAACAAAACCGCTCTTTTTTTGGGAGTTACCCTATAGCTTCTCTCGAACGTTTTTGTCTGGTGCTTAAATTGTCCGTCTTTTCGATAGCTGTATTATGTCGAGATTTGAGTTTAAAATTTTCTCGATTACTTGGTAAACCATTATCTGAAGATCCGGGATGGGTACATAAATGCGTATTTATAATACGATCGAGCACTCTAAAATTATCGAATTATGTCGACGATTGCTTTAGACTTAATTAAAAAATATAAAAATTTAGGTATTCGTACGGATTTTTGAAAAATAGAAGGCTATTTAAAATTATAAAATACGAACAAATAAATTATCGGATTATAACCGTGTTTTTTTTTTTTTTTTTTTTTTAATATTTTTCGACCAAGTCTATTAAATAAGTAATTTCGCCTACTTTTTTAAACCTTTCTAGCTCTGACGGATAATTACATGTCTAACAAGGGAGACAAATGAACTGTATTCGAAACTTATCTCTTTGAAAATTGACGGTATATTGGAGAAAAATAGTGCAGTTATGATAATGTTTTTATTTTCGCTTTGACCGCGATTAAAGTACCTCTAGGGGAAGAATCTTTAGTTAGTTATTTAGTTAATCAATTAAGTTATACAAGTTAATGTAGTTATTTAATTAATTCTGTTATTCGATTAATAACACAAATTATCGACTAACTCGTTAAATCTATTAAATAACATAGATATCGGCGATTTGGATAACGTATATTTCTCCAGCGTAACGTCTAAATTCTATAAGATGGGACCGGTTAAATATCCGATACACCAAGAAAATATTTCGATAAGATAACGATGATCACCTTTTAAACGGAAATACAAACAGTAGGTTGTCTCTCTACATCTTATTATTCGTTAATATACTATAAGGTTGAAGAAGCTCTCCCGTATATCTGTCTGTTTTTCATGTATAATATAAGAATAAAGCTGGGATAATGATAAATAAAAATATCCAAATAATAAAAACCTGATAAAAATGATGACGATGAAAATAATAAGAATAACGTTACTAATAAACAGAACGATGACCACAGACCATGGCGTTGATGGGCAATAATAATAATAATAATAATAATAAGTTATTTCTGGCGATGTGAAAATTACGTTTTGATAATGAAAGAATAGCCGGTTCTTCTATAGTACAATCGATGAAGATAGAACTCGCTGGCTAATTTACATCTGTACAGTGTCCAGCATTTACCCCGAAGGGGAATATGATGGTCTTCCCCCTCTTCGCACCTTTAATGAATATACATATATATATATATATATATATATATATATATATATATATATATATAGTTTTTAAGATTTGAAATGGACCATCGAACAGTTCTCATCCGGTTGACGGTAACCAAGATCTAGAAGGACACATCATGCGGTGGTAGGTAGGTAGGTAGGTAGGTAGAACTCTGTCCACCAATTTTGTTATCGAGTTCGTCGTGGTTGTGATGGTTTCCTTATTCTTGGTATGTCATTTCCAACGGATTTCTCTCTTGGATGCACCCACGCTTTATTTCCGACTCTAACGCCAGCATTTATTCGATTGCTTTGCTTTCTTCGACAATAGCTTATATATTATTATTTTTATTATTGTTATGAACGTGTGGTTACATCTTCGTCTGGTTCGGCTTGTTTTTGCTCTGATTTCTCCTAATATTCATAACGGACGATGTGTACGTTTTCTAGCTGTGTGCATTTTATTATTTTTTAGACAATTTTTTTATTCAACCGTCGCGAATGATATCATAGTGATATGATCATCATCTCTGTGAATAATCTATGCCATCGTCCTCAATTCTTAAGTTATATTATTTATATATATATATATGTGTGTGTATATATATATATATATATATATATATATATATATATATATATATATATATATATATATATATGTAAATGTTTCTTCATCTATATGTATTTCGTAGTATTTTAAAAGTATTGCTTTTGAAGAACCTTCTTTATATTAGAATATAATGTTCATCGTGTATATATATATATATATATATATATATATATATATATATATATATAATGCGTTGTCTATATGTATATCGTTTTATATTCCGAAGTCACACATACATATATTCTCTTTGTCAAAAATTTAGTAATAGAAGTATGTCTAGTTACACATGCGTATATATATATATATAATTTTTCCTTCTTCATAGTTCCAAAGGGTGGCCATCCAACGAAGCCTCAGCCAATAGCCATTATATATACATAAGTATGCGTACACACATATATGTAAATATATACATTTTTTTCGCGTGAAAAATCAGAATAAAATATTATTTCACCGATCGTTTTTCCGGCATTTTTTTCCCTAAAAACCTTCTTTTAAAAAATATTCGGTTTTCTTTTCTACTTTTATCGCATTCCAGCGTTATTTATATTAAATCTTTTAAATCCCTACATACAGGTCGTGATTGTTACCGTAATTGATATTTATTTAACAATTATTTGGCTTTTGACGGGTTGGAAAAATAATATTAATCCGATAGTTGGAAAATTACGGATTTCTATCTTACAACTAGCCTTAATCTAGTTAGTCTGTAAATAACTTAAAATAAATAATGTCTAACGAAATTCTCATTCCACCGGGGAGGTAAATTATTTATGCTGCCGATGAGATTAGATCTTCTCTACATTCATTAAGTCATAGACTTTTCTTCTTTGTAGACGTTTAATTTCTTTCTAGTTATTCATGAGCATAACTACAAAAGATTAATCATATCGATCAAGTCTACGCATGGACACCTTTTACACATTCATTCGATATTACTTCTGTTATTTTTTCGATGATGTCCAGATCGGTACGTTGCGTTTTATTCGAAATAGACCGGAGAACACTTGTTATTGTACGTTTCGTTGCCATACTACAGGTAAAACCACATTTTGTATGTTCAACGGTCTCCTGGTTACACTGCTAGCTCATTCGCAGTTTTTCGATTTGAACGTAATTCGCCGCGTCGATATTATTAAAATATACGTGGGTAGATTAAAAAAATTCTAAAAATAACGATTGCCTTTAATTTGAATTAATTTCGGAATATAGCGACTAATTTCTCAGTGAAAACGCGTCTTTTTCGGATAGATTTTTTTTTTTAATTTTAATTTTATTTTTTACTAACAATTACTGTCTAATACTCGATATGTATAATTACTTAAATATCATAGCTATAGTGCAGAATTTAACTAATTAAGACAATGTACATTTCAAGTAAGACGTTTTCAGACGACTATTACGAAGAATAACTCCGGCAAGTTATTTATGATGGACCGTCGACAGATTATATCGCATATAGGTGATGTAGTTAAGGTTGATGGTTCGCTAGATTCGAATGTGTAATGGCGGAATACGTAAACTGTAATTAGAATTCGATCGGTAATTATTGAAATGGTATTGTTACTTCGACGCCATAAACTTTCTTAGAACTTGTAAAATAACAATATATCGTTATATCAGGCTGATCTTTCCTCTAATCGGACTTAATTCTTTCGGGTTAGTGTAAGTTTTTTTTTTTTTTTTTTATGGAACACGAATTTCTGATGGTATCAAAATAGCCTCGTATTTGAATATATTGCGGACGAAATGTATTTAATAACATACTGAACGAGTCTTGAAAGATAGGAAATTGAACCTACCACTAAAAATGAGAATTTTTCGATGTTTCTTGTAGTAGTAGTAGTAGTAGTAGTAAGTTAAAAATACTATACCTTTGGAAAACTTGAATGTTATCATCGGAAATCAGCAGAAAGAAAATCTTAGCTCTCGAGATTTCACGTTACAAGGAGGAGTCATCGAATATCGAGGAGGGAAAAATATAGAATGAAGAAGAATTAAGAAAACCTGTTAAATGTGATTGAAAAAATCTTCGATCGTAAAATACGAGTTGGAGGTAACGAGAGGAAATTTATGGGATAAAGACCTCGAAGTGAAAGCAATAAGACGAACGAGATCGGTCGCGAAATTATACAAAAAGCCAGACAGAGACAACTTCTTGGAAATGATGATGACCGATATCTTGCATTTCAAGAAACTCGTGGAGAAATAGGCTTAAGTGTATGCTACTTAGAAATTTTTATATAATTCGGTTTTTCCAGCAAGTAATTGATAATATTGCCTTATAAGTTTGAATTAGAAATCGAAAAACTCTTGTAATAATTTATCGATTTACTCGTTCGTGCTAACTTTAACTCGGCATTGTTCTCTGTCCATTGCTGATATCCACCAGACATTTGCCTTACAAACGTCTTCCTTCGTTGCCTTTCTCTATGCTGTCGTCAATTTTTCTTACGATTACGTTTAAAAATGTGTCATTTCTTTTTAGATGACCGTATATTTTTCCGCTTCTTATTTAACTGTACTCGGAAATCTTTGTTTCGCCTCTACATTTATTCGAGTACTTGCGAATTTTCTATATTTTCATTTCAATTTCTATTGTCTCATGATTACGCGTGTTCCGACGATGCACGCATAAGTAGAAGCGAATTTGGTTCTCGCGTTTAAATTTAAATTTCTGTTTGTAAGCGAGTTTATGGTTTTTTTTTTGGGGGGGCAAATGTTACTTTCGACATACTTATTTCGTTTCTGATTTCTGTTCTGTTTTCTCAATATTTATATTGTTGCGCTTGTTAGATTACCTGATTTTCTAATTCAATATTTACAGGCGGCACTATTTTTTCATTAGGTACAATTTCTATTTATTATTGTTATATTTTATATTTATGTTCGCCGTTATTTAAGAATTTTATTAAAAATCAATGGAAAATCGGGAAACTTTACTGGAGTCATACCGAAAAAATCAGAGGTGAAAAAGTATTGAATCGAAAGAAGTACTAATTAAGAAAAGCGCGACACGATTGTGTATTGTTATCGTTTTCTTTAATAGATATTCAGAAGCGGTTAAAACTCCCAGATGACGACGGTATCAACTTTGAAAACCTTCATATTTTAAATATAAGATAAGACGATACAGTCCTAATCTCAAATAACATTGATAATTTACAAAAAATGGTTGATGGAGTCACACCGTAGTAAACAATGAATATGACCTTGAAGTAAATGTAAGCGAAACAAAATGGTTAGTAATATATAAAAGGAAAAATATTGGATCCGTATCAAAAATTAAATTAACATTAAACGGTCAAGACATAAACAGAGTTTCTAAATTTCAGTATCTTGGAAGTTGGCTCCATGAAGGAACCGATCAATCGATCGCGATACGATCACGCATAGAAAAATTAAGATAAACCTTTTTAAATATGAAAAATCTAACGACCCGGAAAGACATTAACCTGCAGTTAAGACTACGGCTGGAACGATGTTATGTACGACCAGCGCTACTCTGCCATATGAAAATTTGAATTCTCACATCCACGCTTGAAAAGGAGATCGAAGTGTTGGATATATATATATATATATATCGCGCGTATTTTGAAGATTTCATACAGGGGCCATAAATGTGTTGTGAAAAATTCGAAGTAAATGGATTTACGCTATAAGCTCGGTAAAGTTAAAATATTACGATCATATAAATAAGCATCTATAAAGATATTTATTCGAACTTGCAACGGTGTCATCGAAGCACAACGGAAGCAAGCCAGGGTGGAAATGATGTCATGGGGCGTTAATATGTTTCTGTACACAAGACATCTACGGAGTTGACAGAGGTGTCCAAGGACAAAGACGGAACAGCTAAATTGATCGCCAAATTTAGCCTAAAAAAAAGTAAGATGTTTGCATTTTTTCCTGATTCAGTTATTAGGAAGACAATATCGCTGCAAATCGGATGCGATGAAAATTACTTAAGTAAAAATTGCGCCAATATTTTGATATTTCAGTCGCATCTGACGCTTTTCGTCAACTACTCTTCGAATTTTCTAATTTCGATCGATCCGCTATTGTTAAGACTGATCGATTTCCTTTTTCCCCGGAAACGTTTGGACGCGTTTGTAGTCGGCCGGAAATTCCAACGTAGATAATGGAAAAAAGCTTCGTTCTAATTTAACGATATTATCACCCGCATATCCGCAATATTCTGTATCATGTTCCTCGTTTAAATCTCATCTTTAGTCTTCTTTTAAGGGTTAACGATTACGTGCTTCGCTCATTAACTTACATCTTGCGCTCTCGTCTTTCGTCCTTTTGTCTGCGTATTGCTCGATCAATGGAATATCACGTTTCCGCGATGGTTTCCATATTTATACCACTCATTCATTATGCGTAAGGAGTTAGCTTCGTTACGTAAAGCAGAGCGACGAAATAACCCGTTGAATATATCGGGGAGTTTTAACAGTATATATAGTATATATATATATATATATATATATATATATATATATATATATATATATATATATATATATATATATTACATTTTTTTATTGTTCGTTTAAAATAATTAAACGAACTAAAGAATAATTCTAACACTTTTATAAGTAAATCGGAATTATTTATGGGTTAATTGCCGTTGCTTAGGGAGTTTACGAAATTTAAAAAATTACAAATACATATTATTTAAAAAAATAAAATATATATTATATATAACATAATGATAAACTAAAAGGACGCAGAAGAATGTCGTGGACGAAAAATTTGGAAAATTGGACGGGTTGGTCAACCAATGAACCAGGACCAGTTTTGCACTCATTGCAGCCAACCTTCGTTAACGGAGATGGTACTATGAAGTAGAAGAATGATAATATTAATAATTACTTTTATTAAATGTTTAGTATATAACAAAATTAATAACAACTAAAATTAAAAGCCCAGATTCAGAGCAAAGGCCTCTCTAACTTTTCCCATTCCCTGCGGTCCTGGGCGATTCCCTCGTATTGTTTATTATATATAAATTTATCTATCATCTCAAAAATTGCTTACCTCTTCTTTTATTCTTAATGCACTAACTTGCTATCCTATGTGTTCATCTACTATCCGTCGATCTCACAATATGTCCAGTCCAATCCCACTTTTTCCTCTTCCATTCATTAACAAAACTTGCCGGTATTTTTAAAGTTTTCTTTTTGATAAATGCATTTCTAGCCCTATACATCTGTCGAACAATTAGTCTAATTCTGACTATCTTCTATTCTTTTTCTCTTCCGTTTTAGTTTTGGACCATGTTTGAGGGCCATAATATGTTAGCCTCGGAACCAAACAACTACTGAATACTTCACTTCTCGCTCTAATTCCGAATGAACCTTTAAATATATGTTTTAAGGACCGATACTTTTTCCATGCTAACGATACCTTTGCTCATATCTCTCAATTCTAATCTTCGACCTAAACAAACTATTTCATCTACGTATTTAATTTTTCGATAATCTATTTAAATTATTATTTTTTCGTTGATGTCAGTAATGATTTTTGTTTTATCTATATTCATGCGTATTCTTCCCATCATCATTTCTTTTAACTCAACTAAAATCAGTACATCATGCGCAAAACGTAGATTATTCAGATATTCCCCATTCACCTTGAATGCTTTTTCGTACCCAACCTAGAGTTTCCTAAATACTACCTAGAGTTTCCTAAATACTTCTTTAGAGCACAGATAACTAATGATGGTGATAGCGGATTATCTTGCTTCACCTACTCCTTTTTGGATGTAATAGTAGTACTTCGGTGTTTTTTCTGCGAGTATTCGTGCTCTTCCACATTTGTGTATACGGCTGCTATTATCTTCCGACATAATGTATGTTAAAGCAAATTAATAAAAGAGACTGGCGTGGTAGATTCCACAATCTGTATACTACTAAATATTATTAAACATTCAATTCGAGACTAACATTTTATTATAAATTAATGATTTGCGTTAATCAGAATAATTGCTATAAATTGGATTCTATCGATTTCGAAAATTTACTTCTAACAAAATAATACAAAATAATATCCCAACTTAATCGTGTAGTAATTTAGGAAAGTCTTGAAACAGATTAATTTTTTTTTTTTTTTTGGTCATCATCATAAGTGAAGCTTTTTTGGGGGGAAATTAATTTTCATTTTGATTTTACCTTGTTTAAAAAAAAACACTTCATCTCATAAACTCCTAGGCGTGAAATGTAAGAAAGTACTGGTTGATATATATATATATATATATATATATATATATATATATATATATATATATATACGTAAAATATGAGAAAAAGGAAAATATTGCTTTAAAGTGAAATACGGGTAGTTTATCGGAAAGTATTTATTTCTGCAGTGCTTACTTGATGATACATATTTTTAATTTAAAAATTACAAAAAAAAATACTTTTATACCGTATTATATATATATATATATATATCACTTGTTCTCAGTTTTTAATCTTTTGTCATTGTCCTAATGACGCTGTGTGAAATTAGTAGACTGTTTTGATTATATATATATATATATATATATATATATATATCTATATATCTATATATATATATATATCTATATATCTATATATATATATATATATATATAGATAATTTTGATCATTAAAAGAAGTATTTGGACTTAAGTTAGATTGTACTAAAAAAGCACAAATCTTTAACACATGTGTCCTCCCTACCATTACTTATGGCGCTCAAATATGGTCATTGTGTAAAAAAATACAAATAGCTCAAAGAGCAATGGAAAGAAAAATGGTTGGGGTAACTAGGTTGGATAAGATAAGTAACAAAATATTAAGATCCAGATCGAAGATGGAGGACGCTCTACAAATAATACGTGAAATGAAATGGAATTGAGCTGGACATGTCATACGGTTGAAACCGAACAGATGGGCCAGGAGAAGCACGGAATGGTTACCATTAGACAAGAGAAGGCCGCGGAAAAGACCAAAAACAAGATGGAGCAAAGATATCGTCAATCACGCAGGAAAATATTGGATGCGTAAAACTCAAAATCGTCTGGAATGGAATCAATTGGGGAAGAAATATGTGGATGCTTAATTGGAGGAGGCCAATGCTCGACAACGGGCTCAAATTTCCTGTTTTAAATATAGTGTACTACATAATATTTATTATATAAGTATTAAGGTTATAATATATAGAATACTATACATGGGTATGTTATAAATAATGGAAATAAAGGCTTTTGTATTTGTATTGTATTTGTATATATATTGATACGATATAAAAGTATTTTTAATTGATTTAATTTAATGATAGTTTAGTTTTCTTAATTTCTTTTCAATATGGTATTCGTAATAATATTCAATCGATCGATCAGTGTATTTCAGGAAAACTACAAAAGTAGTAAACATTTAGATATATAATGCACGTAAGTGTGCATCGTGTGTAAAAGCTGAATCAGATATAAATTCAAGTTAGAGTTGTATAATAAAATATTTAAACAACGATGTAGAATTTTCAAGGCAAATACATTTTAAAAACTAACGCGAGAATATGTACGTTTACAAGTCTATATACATTGGTAAACGTAATAAATACAAGTGTGCCAACTTATAGTAGAAGCGTGAATGTACTAGTTTGCCTATTAAATATATCGCACGAAATTAAACACAGTAAAAACCGTCACTCTTTTATCCGTCACTGTAGCGGCAGCTAGATGTTTCATGGAACGATTGCTGTCATCTGACGGTACAACAACAAAGATTTTTGTAAAAATTACAACATTAAGGCAGCAATTTTTAATGCTACCAGTGGGTGGGTGGGTCGACCTCAAAATGTTAAACCTATAGAATGGGGGATAAACTATGGTCTGAAGAAGTAACAGATTGGTTATAGTGCGATAGACAAGATGAAGGTTTAGAAATGTTGACTGATGAAAGTATTGTATCTAATAATGGTGAAATTGACGACGATGAAGAATTAAAATGCAACCAAAACTCAGCAATCAGCCATTCGGACGCTGAAATATTGTTAACAAGTCTGAAAGAAAAGAGGTTGCAAACTTTACACAGATTCTACTTCTAGAAAAAAAAAATGCGGAACATTGCCGTAAAGAAAGCTCAAGCTGCAAAGAAACGCAAGAAAAGTTAAGGGATTCGTTTAAGATATAAATAATTTGACATGAAGTTTTTCTAGATAATTGATATATTATACTACATTTCTAAATAAAAATACAGTACTCTAAATGTTATTCAATTAAACATTATTTTTTTTAAAATTTCTTTCCTAAATGATTTACAATGTGGTATAGTACTATATATACAATTTGTAGTGGAATTTTTGTTATCCGTCTAGTTATATCCCGTCACAGGCCCGGTTATTTATACGACTGTTGGTTATTATTGTTATATTACATCGTCCGTTGTTTGAGTTTGAAAATTCGCCTCGTTAAGCATTCGTTTCCGAAATGAATACTCGTGTGGTCGTAAGCATTCCGATGGATTATCTGTCTAACCGCATCTGTCGACTCGATATATTTGTTAAACTAAATCGTCGTAATTTGATGTTGCTATGTTGAACGTATTTTTATTAGCGAATCTAGCGGTTCTCGAGGGTGCCATGTTGGTATAGGTATTTGTTATGAATTACTTTAATTTGTCGGTCGGGTGGTAGGTAAGTCGGTGTTAGAGCAGGAGTCCGAAACCGCAACTACTAGTACATTTAAATAACCGTGTCGGATGTTTTTCGCGAGTTAGTTCCGGATAATTTCTTTCGATATTTAGATCCCGGCTTAGCGCTTAATCAATTAAAACAGGTATATAGTATCTAGCTAGAACGACGTAACATCTTGTTCCGGAATTGCGGAATAACTAGTTTATTAGAGTTACGCGTCTACCCGCACTTGTACGCGGCCTAAATCTATATCGATGCCGCGATGCAATTTTGTTCTATCGGCTAGCGAATGATTTTGTAGCGATAATTCGGAATGATAATCAGCCTCGGTGGATTTCTTTCAAAATTCTCTCGGTTTCTTTCGAAGCTCTGAATCTATTGGCCTGATGTAAATAGACTCCTTGAATAGTATCTCACCTTGTTTTTCTTTAGTTGGTGAATGCTTTTCTCTTTCTCTCTGAGCGTGGTCTTTGCGTGTTGAAAGACGATTACTTGTAATAATAATCATAATTAATGATGATAATGATAATTAATAAAGATAATATACCGATAATCGTCATCGTCCAATAAAATGAGTAATTCGATATTTTCTAGGTTATTATTTTCCCCTATTTCTTTGGGTATGGTGATTGAGGTTCGTTTTACTTTTTTTTCAGAAAAAGTAGCGGCTTCTGCTTTGTGTCGGTTTCCCAGCGTGTAATATGATTTATTATAACGTTTATTTAAAATCGTCAGCGATACTCGTAGCGGCTTCATCTTTCTCTACCACGGATCGTATGAAATTTCAAAACCCAGACAAGCGGACGAACAATTATCACGCGTCAGTCAGTCCAGTCGTCCATCCAATAACTCTCGATTACTTAGAAATATATATTCCTTTGCCGCCATTTATTTTTTTTATATATGTATGTATATATATATATAGTGTGAGAGAATGAGATTTTAGGAGAGTGGGGTAGATAAGATAGGTATGTTTTTATGCAAGATGATAATTTATGTGTTCTAGGGACGAAATTAAAGTATGTAATTCGAGATAAATTTTCCTTCATGATAGTTATATTTTGTATGCTTATTAATAAGAAACCTTAGGAACTGGTGCACAAACGTTTTCCCTGTAATATAAATCTAATCAGGCGTGTTTGATGTAGCGTTGTGTGTATACATGCGTATATATATGTATGTGTTGTCGTGTATGTGTATTTATAATATTGCTTACATTGGAATAATTTTTGCTGTCATGAAATACGATAAAATATATATATATATCGTGTACGTTTCTATAATATTGCTAACATTGTGGTTTTGCCACACGATATATAATTATGTGTGTGCGTTTAGGTTTATACAGGACATAATATTATAAAGCCGTCTTAATTAATAGAAAAAGTACAGTTTTGATATTTCGGTTATTTTTTAACTGTGTTGCATTTTACAATAAGCTGTTATACGATATTACGCGAAATGTGGACGACTGAGTGCATGGAGTGGCTTTATATCTTTTCGCCTTTCAACCGCGATAACCGGATGCGGTTGTGGTTGTTTATGTAATAGATAATTAAAGTTTATTTTCCCGAGATTTAGCGATAGATTAGAGGGAATATAGGAAACGTTTGAAGACGTTGCACATTCGTAATAAAACTAACCCGGAACATTATTAGGGTATTAGAGTATAATGTTGCGATATTAACGATATAAAAAGAGTGTTCTCGGCACCAAGAAATATAAATAGGGCGACTAGTTCCGATAAAAGTATATTGAACTTTTGGATAGATACGTACATATATTATACGTTGACACGAAAAATGTCCTTTTACCACCCTTACATATAATGCTCGGACTTGTAAAAGTTCGTAAAAGCTATGGACACAGAAGAGGAAGGATACAAATACTGCAGGAATTTTTTTTCCTTAATATTAGCGACGCAAAGCTGAAAGAAGACATTTTTGTCGGATCTCAAATAAGAAAACCGATGAACGACACAAATTTTGAACCGAAGCTTTCACCTAACGAATTCTTGGCGTGTAAATCATTTGTGTCTATGGTAAACGGAGGAAAATATGGTCAACTACAAAAATACTTGATGTAAGATCTATTGCAAAACTTCAAGAACTTAGGTTGCAGAATGTATCGAAAGATTCATTTCCTTCTACTTCGACTCTTTTCCTAAGAATTCAACAGAGGGAACGGCTAAGGCATTCGTATCATGGAAGAACGTTACCAGAGAAAGTTCTATGATGATGGGTGATTACTGCTGGTTTTTACAGCGAGAAGATACCACTTCTCATAAAAGGAAAAAAAAGGTACTAAAGTAGCTTTGTTTAAAAAAAATACTAAGAAAATTTTTACATCGGCATATTTTTAGTGTTAATTTTTTATAATCGTCTTAATATGTGATTTAATTCGATAAGAGAAAAATTTAAATAACAAAAAACTGAAAATCCTGGCACTTTTCTTAAACCATATCTGAAATTCAGCGTTCTAAAATTAGTAAGAACTTTTAATGGTTCATGCTACCGAAAATAAAAAAAGTATAATTTTGTGGCCTAGTGTAATTTGAAAATTATTAAAATATTCCGAGAATATTAAACCGCTGTTTAGTGTTCGTGTTCTACACTTGTACGGTCTGCAGTGTTTATTTTTGTAACGATGTAAGATTGTTATTAGGCCAATGATTGATCGTTGTTATAATATAACAGATATAAAATATATAGATATATGTATCAAAAATATCGGGATTCGAACTTTGTCCGGTTTGAACAGTACATTCCGTTGCGATGATCAGTCTATTCGGTTGCTATATTATCGAACTGAATCATCGATTCACATTTTGTATTCATCGCATTATTATTATTATTATTATTACTGTTGTTACTTGCACGTCTATAATAGATCTATTCTGCATATTCATCGGTAGAATTATCTGCCGCTATATCTTACGAGATAGTGGATATGCACCGCTACCTAGATGTATATATTAAAAGAAGAATATAAGTAGTTAATGTAGTAGGTGCGTTGTGAATTACTTAGAAGGAGGTCTGGTACTTGATGGACGTTATCAATTTATAAATGTCGATAAATTCTATAATAAAGTTTCATCCTGCTAGTTCTTACCGTTCGGTTAAGCGATATACTTTATTATACGCGTATAAGAAATTAATGAGAAGCATCTCGTTAGAGAGGACTTATTTTTCTTTGTAATTCAAGGTTATGTCGACGGTAATGATAACCCGTCTGTACAGTTTATATAGCCGAAGAATTGAAGTGTCTATCTGGTCGGTATCGGTTCGATAACAAATCTCGTTTAAATAGAATCTTCCAGACGGTAAGGCAGAGACGCTATCATTACGTTAATATTCACAGCGGACGAAATATCCACGTTGAACCGGCTTGCTATTACACGATTCACATACACACCTTGCAATACGACTAGCGTATGTTTTGTTTATTTTTTCTCTAATAGGTCTATTAGGTGTTCTGGATTTTTAAGTTTTTAGAATACAATCGGTGTTGATTTCGTGTTACTTAAGTTATCTGAATAGATATTATACGCAAGTTGCGCTATTGGAGGAACTAATGAGGTTATAAGTTATTTAAACTTCTATTTTCCGTTAAGTTTAAGAATGACGATACGATATCGAAATTATTATTTTCTAACGGAGCGGGTAAGACGAGGTCATTTCGGTGACTTGGCCACTGAAATGCGACTCTATAAACGTTCGTCTATGGATCCGAACCCATTTTGTCCGACACGCTATCGAGACGCCTTAAGCGATTAAGGACAAACACGATTTAATTATGTAAACGATACTCACGTATATATAAATAATAGAAATTAACTAATTATCTTATACACGTTTAATTACCTAATAACTCGTATGCATCGATTACTTAAACTTTATGATTGCGATACACCTTTACAAGAATTTTTTTTTAATTATGAAAAAATATTTTGCAATTTTTGTTACGGATTAAGTGCACCGGGAGTAAAAGCAAAGTTACCGGACGTTTAATAAAGTAATAATGAATAAAGAAATAAATAAAAAGACGGAGAAAGACAAGAGGTGAGATAAGTCTGTATCATAACGTCAGATTTTAGATGAACGTTTATTTGTCGATATGTTATCTATAAAATTAATCGTAGCTATTCGCGTAAATATACTTAATGATTAACAAGTGAAATTTTATTTAATTCAGTTCTGGATTAATTTCGCGTATAAAACTTTTTAATTAATGATTTAATTACATTTTTACAATTTATAATTATTATGGCGCAACCTATTTTTAATTAACTTCTAGTGGTTTTCGTTATCAACATAAGAACACCTGTCTTTATAAACTACTAATATTTTATCATTAAGTAGTGATTTATACTAGTTTTTAATTCATCTGTTTAAATAACGCATCCCCCAGTGTCCTCTGGTCCGGAGATTGTTTCTCTGTTTTCCGATCATTTGAAAAAGTTGTGCGTATATATATTATTTTATTACCAAAAGTACAGTTTGGTTTTCGGCCAGGTCATTCTACAGCTCATCAAATTGCCAGAATAGCAGAGCATATTACTGACAACTTTAATTGTAATAAACGCACGGGGATGGTTTCTATTTGACGTGGCCAAAGCATTTGATACTACTTGGCACAATGGCATTGTATATAAAATGATTGAATGTAAATTTCCAAAATATCTTATTATGCTCGTTCTAAGCTATTTAAGTAATAGATCATTCTATGTGTTAGTAAACGATATACTATCCTGCCGTCGAACATGCTTAGCAGGAGTATCTCAAGATAGTGTACTTGGTCCATTCCTATTTATTTTTTATTTACATGATATTCCTACAATAAATAACACAGAGGTAGCCTTGTATGCAGATGATACCGCATTATTCTGTAGTTCTTATATTCCAAGAACTGTTACGAATAAATTACAATTAGGGGTAGATAGGTTGATTCGATATTTTGCTAAGTGGCAGATTGTCCATCAATCCTACCAAAACTCAGGCAATACTGTTTACTCGTAGGAGACCACTCTTACCCCCCACCTTAATGGTTAACGGTGTAAATGTAGAATGGTCAGATCAAATAAAATACTTAGGTGTTATTTTAAATAAAAGATTGACTTTTATCAAATATTTAGATTACGTGTCAATCAAAACGCAACGTGCCATTAGTTCTATTTATCCTTTCTTTAAACGCAAATCCGTCCTAAATGTCAATAATAAATTAATAATATATAAATCGCTCATTATACCAGTTTTAACGTATGCCTGTCCAGTGTGGAGTTCTATTAGCAATTCTAGTTATAAGCGGCTTCAGTTGATTCAGAACAGGTGCGTTAGATGTATACTCAACGCTCCAATATATAGTAATATAGAGAAAATGCATGAGAAATTGGAACTAGCTATGTTAAAAGATCATGTGTTAAAAGTGTGTACCAACTTTTTTAAACAGTGTGTTACACATAATAATGATTTGATAACGGTGATTGGAAATTATGATTCCAAGCAGTTAAGAATAAAATATACTAAATATAAGCATCGCAGGCTGAAACATAATTTGGTTTAGCCTGTTAAATATTAATAATTGTTAATATTTGTTTTAATAGTATTAAGTATTTTTGTTTATTATCATTATCATTTTATTTATCGATAATTTCAACGGTATTGCTTTGCATATATTTTCGTAGGTTTTTTAGCATTAATTTTTCCTGCATTTAGTATATACTTAAGTTGAATCTTCATTCGTTAAAAATTCATGTTTCTTCTCTTACGTCTATTGTTACTGTGGTAAGTTTTTATTTGTAACGGTACACAGTTTTAAAAATTTCTGTTTGTTTTTAATTTGTAATTTATGTGAAATATACGTTTTCTTCTTCATCTTGTATATATATTATATATATATATATATATATATATATATATATATATATATATATATATATATATATATATCCGTCGTTAATAGGAAGCCACGCTGATCAAAATACAGCGTCGCATTCTTCTTACTTAGAAGGCCGGTTAAGCCTTCAAACTAAAGCATCTCTATATTTTTTTGGGGGAGCTAGGATTATTGTCCATTTGACCACAACTGTTTAAAATCGAAGTTACATTTATTATATTTATATATGTAACGTGTTTTAATAGTAGTAACGAATGAGGTGTTTCACATTAACTGCTCGTTTCTAATAATTATATATTGTTAGTTTGCAAAGAAGAGTTTTCTGTTTTGCATATTCAAACATGTATCATGATTCAAAAGATTATTATTAATGATAACCGCCGGTTTGGGAGATCATAAAAAAGTAGTCGACATAATAAAGGTCGTTAAAAACCGAAAATACTAAATCACGGTGTAGGCTAACTTCTGTCAAGGAGATGCCACTAGAAGAAGAAGAAGTATCATGATTCGGAGGGCTGTTCGGTAAATTGGTATTTTATCTCCGTTACTTTTTAATAAATATGCAGATGAAATATCACATATCAGAGTAGTTACGGACCTACAATTACCGGACCTAATAAGAATTATAAACAACAGGCAAGAATGGCAACATGTGGTTTTCCACGCTGCTAATTCATCGTGGTCAAATGGACATACGACTGAAGAAGAGGAAAAATCAGAGGTGAAATATATGAACTTATATGAAAACTAATAATCGAAGGCAAAATTGAAGGACATCGAGGAAGAAGGAGAATAATGTCCTGTTTGAAGAATGTGCGTCCAAGGACATATTTAATGAAATATCTGATAATATCTGAGGATATTACAATGCCGATTAAGTTCGTTTTAAGGTGCAGTCATGCATATAATAATCGAAGAAGAAAATATCTATATGTATGTATATAATTAAATATACGCTGTTGGGAACTCAAAAAATACTAAACTCTTCTACAGAATGTCTACTTTCTACGATCAACGCTTAATCCATTTTTTCTAGTTTTAACTTCGAATTTTTACAATTTTAAAGTTAACAAATCGAATTTCCCGAGTTAAAAATGTATAGAACGAATAATTGTGTTTTCATTTTCATTTAGTTAAGAATAAAATGTTTTTCTCTTAAGGTTCGATTTATTTTTTGACGGATGACCTTCGATGTATCAGTTTTATTCTACCTGCTCGAACTGTTTGTTTATTCTTTAAACCTTGAATGTAACTAAATATTCGGTTAATTAGCCTTTAAGATTTCAATATGTGACCGTAAAATATAATTCACTTTCTTTTCATTGCGGTCAATCAACGTTTTCGAGTATTTGTTTCGCCATTTTGTCGGCATTCCTCTGGTTTACTTTAGCATGGTCTAAGATTCTTTACTTTAGAACATTGTCCATTCTTTTTATGCACTTTTTCGTTTATATCATTCTTTGTATTTAATATTATAAACTTTCTGCGGCTTATATAGTGTACAATAACAACAACGAATTTAATCAGATAGCCATCGAAGAAATAAGAAATAGAAAAAATTATAATTTATTAAAGAAGATAAGGTTAATTTTATTTAGATGTTATCATTAAGTTTTATAGATATTAGAGAATATAAGTAAAAGAGATCGTAGATGGAGTTATAAAAACTTGTAATTATTAAAGAAAGGGGAATCCGATTAAGTTTATCGCTCCACTATAATTTACAATTTCTTTTACATTCTCCGATATCTATAAAACTCAACTATAATTTCTAAACAAAATTAACATTATCTTCTTAATATAATCAGTTATAAAATTCTTCCTATTTCTTATTTCTTATCAAACGAAAAAATAATAATAAAAAAAAAAAAAACGCGTTGCCATAATAATTTCCTATGGCGTTACGTATGAATTCGTGTTATGAACATTTTTCTAGCCTATTGATTCATTCTTCCGGTTACGTTTAATCTGCTATATATTTCTTATTTTAATCTGGTAGTGGTATACATTTTGTTATATCGGGAGAGGCTCGAAGTGTCCTTATTGAGTAGTTTTTATTGTGTCTTATACCGCGTTCGTCATCACTGCATCATCAGTAAAAGCTAAGCTGGTGCTCAATTGTTAAATTATCCTCGTTACGTCTTAATCTAATTCCGCTACTTTCTTTCTCCAGATTTAAGCTCGATTCTCGAATGATTTTTTTTTCCTACTATACTGTTAAGTAATAGCGGTGGCTTATTTGAACTTCGAACGGATCACTTACCTACTTCTCTATCCAGTATCTTGCACACGATTTTAGCGAGAGGTTTTTTATAAATTATTTTATTTTTATTCGATTAATCATTTGGGTGTTAAAGTCGGTTATCAACTATTTATTAAGTTATCTGTAAGATACTGTAAAAGATTTTTAACTTTGTTCGGGTTATCTTCGAGTATTGTTTTTATCATAATTTAGACTTTATACGTCGGCTTCTGTACATTCTGATCGTATGTGGTTTATATTTAATTGCGAATTGCATTCGTGGCAGATGGGTAGTCCCCGTTGAGTAGGCGTTGTGAAGTATAACGTCTGTCCGTGCGTAGTCTAGTTAGCGTTTTTTCGGATTTTCTCTCTTTCTGATCTGCTGTTTTCCAGTTTCCTAATCTCGGCTTAATTTGATACAACATTGGTTCTCCCGGAATTTTTGATACGACGTTTTAATTGTTTGCGAAAGGACTACTGTATGTAAATCGGTAATGCGCGTTGATTTTATTGTTTTTAGATTTGTAGGAGTTAACTATTCCATCGATGTTTTCATTCCCGGCTATTTCTGAATGAGCTGTCCATAGAAGAACAAGTTCATTGTTCTTGGAGATAATGTTATTGATTTTGTGTTTTAAAGTATCGGTATTTGTGTTTTTGATGTTAAATAATCATTTTAGTCGTCTAAACCCATTTTTTTTTTTAAATTAACAGTTAAGTTTTCGTATTTAATTAATCGTACGTCTTGCAAAAATTTAAGTCGCTAATTATCCTTCTGTTTTATCGCTTTGTTTATTTTTTTTTGTTATCTATGAAATGTATTATAGAACTGGTGTTCGTACTTTTTACGAATCGATTTTAACATTTCTTACCGACTGTATCTTTCGTTCAATGGCAACTAGGTTAATCTGGAACTCTCCTAATCTAATTTAGAATTTGATGTCATCGGGTTTTTCTGTTTTCCGAGATCATTATTAGTTTGGTTGCTGTACGTAATATACCATTGAGGATTAAAATCGTTTCTACAAGGATGATCGAGTTTTCGATAGAAATATTAACCATAATATCTTGAAGATTTTTCCCGAATTTATCCTTTTCTATTGGGTGTAACTTGTTCACTCCATTATTATTATTATTATTACTGTTTATAATGGTGCTGCGTTTCGACAGATAAATAAGAGATAAACCGTTTCGCGAACGATCGCTAACAAGGGTATAATAGTGGTGTTAATTATAATTTTATGATTTATACAAAATACACCAGCTAAGTGTATCGGGCAAGAATGAAAGGTACCAAAATGAAAACTGCATTATCATTATTATTTGTATTATCTTTCCTGTTATGCGCGTGTTTTGCTCGTGTAATATCAAATTTCTAAGGGAATAAAACCTATAGCCTCTTTCGAATACATTTTAAGGGCTTATCGGACTCGTCTAATTCTCATAAATTTTACCCGTGCTTACAGACATCTTCGTTAATTTTTTCCCATGCGAAATTAATTTAATCTTTTTCTTTTTTAGTTCGCGTCGAATTTTATATTTTAAAATAATATCGATCTAACCTATAATTTTCGATTAATTTTTGTCACAGACGATTATGCCTCGTGTTACCAGAGCTGGCTCTGGGCAAGCCAGCAAGCCAGCTTCGTACAGGTACTTCAGCGTGGAATCAATTTTGTCTGGACTTACATGTTTCTTCGGTACACGGTGGGTTCTTAAAAAAACTAAACAGTAGAAAGTTATATCGGAGTTGTTGTGTTCGGAAATTTATTATCGTCCAGTGAAAAAAACGGTAAAATATCATAATTATCGTTAAATAAGGAAATCCCGGTTCGCGTTGTTTTAAAGTTGCCAACGTAATAAAAACCAACCCCCTGAGACGATACATAAAGATTTATTGAGTATGTTTAATTGTCGAAAAAACGTATACGTGTATACCTGTAAAAGCAGTTGTAATAACATGATAATATAGGTTTTCCTTTTTTTTAAAAAAAAATAAATATACGATGGGCTAAAGTTATTCATAAATGTGATACCCAGTAAATTAAGTAAACTGAACAGAGAATATGCAATTAAGTTTACGGTGATCTAGTAGCCCATTTTACAGTTAAACATTATATATACAATTTGTATTGTTACGATAAATGTAGGTGAATTTTTTACGGTATATTATTTCGGATATTATTGTAAAATTGCTAAACGTTTAAAACTGTTTATTTACGAATTCGGTGCCGCTGATATCTTTAAGTTCAGCGTTGCTGCGGTTACATCCTGTCCCTGGATATGCTTTACACGTTGTTAGTTTTATCGCGCGTTCTGTTCCAGTATGCTAATACTTATATAAGTGTAATCTTTAAATAATCCGTGTCCGGCTGATGAGCTGTGTGTATTAACATAATTCGGCGTAAATACAACGTTGTTTAGGCTATGTATAATAGTTGGGCAGAATTGTTTTGCTAAACCGTTATATATATATATATAATGTTCGACATGTTTCGATAGAATAATCATCCGGTACTGTTTTCAATTGTTTAGACGTTAACGTTATTTCATCATGCAGATATAAAGTCGTGATTGATATTTATGATATTATTTATCAGGAATGTGTTTCATATTTCAGTAGAAGAGCTACATACCAGCAATTACAATGCTTAGCTGACGGTTCTGTACGATCTGTTTAACCTAATGGTGATAATTCTCCGAAAAGACTTTAATCTGTTCTGAAACCGATTAATATTAATCATGTCGATATAAATTATGCCGCCGTACGATACTATAATTTAAAGAGTAGGCGTATTAAGAATAAAGTCGCTAGAAAAGTATTCCGTTCAAGTAAGGACGAACGAAAACTTGGCAGAATAAGAAATCAGATAAATGGATTTTTTTTAAAATGTAAGTTATTTTCTCTGGAGGAAAATACTTATGCGTGTGTGCATGAGCTTGAATATATATATATGACAGTACAATACGTATGCTTGCATTTATGTAAATTACATTATTTATTGTACTATGTATATTGTGCGCTTTACTAAATATACATTTAAAAAATAGAAAATAACAGATTTATATATATATATATATAAAATAAAAATATTATAATAAGGATAAATGTTTTATATTTATTTTTATTTTACGTTTAAAACCTTTTACATCGTATTCTTCACTAGCGTAAGTTTTTAATTAAAAGAGACGTATTCTTCGCGCCGAACAAGTTGCATAAGTTTAATTAATTATTTTAGTTTTGAAAGACTGCCCACTCCTCTTCAGCTCTTCAATGCTTACACAATCCTTTGTGTCTCGTGCATAATACGCCGGATCTATGAATGCATATTATGGAAGCTACGAGCTGTGTGTAATTTGCATTAAACGTTAGGTAGATATGAAAAATTTGTGTGTGTGTGTGTGTGTGTGTGTCTGCGTCACAAATGTATGTATTTCCGATTTACGGGTTTTCTTCTTGTTTCACAAGAAGATTATATATATATATATAATATATATATATATATATATATATATATATATATAATGCTAGGATTAAAAAGATAAATTAATCCGACGATTATTAAATTATGACGTATAAATGTTCTCTTGAGGTTTTTTACAGCCATATTTTTTTTTCATCCGTTCGTAAAACTGATGAAAAAGTTTCATACGTGAATTCTTACAGCGAAATTTTAATGAAATTTGCGTACGCTGAACGCTACATGTTATTTTTTAATTTTCGAATATTATTGTTTGTTAGTCGTTAAATATTAAATATATTCTAACCAGGAACTCTGCTTTAGTCTTAACCTAACTAACCGAAAATCTTACGCTGAAGTTCAAAGCGACGAGTATGTTTTTTATATATATATATATATAAGTCAGTCGGAGCTAAATGGATGAACTATGCTTAGGACTGAGTGCAATGGAAAAGGAATGGGAAGGATTACATCCAGCAGTGGGTATAAATAAGGGAATCGTGATCAATATATATTAAAATTACGTTGCTTTATAAATTATCGAATGAACAAGTTTAAAGAAGAAAGGCTATTCTTGATAACGACTAGGAAAACGCGATTAAAATGAATGACGACAGTTGTTTAGACATGGCACTTCTATTTATATTATAGAAGAAAAAATACTGGTGCGTGAATCCAAAAGTAAACTATGACAGACGTCGATGGACATAATCAAGAAAGGAGCGGAAGTAAATTGATACGTTTAACTGAAGTGGCTAACAGCAAAACGGAGGACTTGACGGACTACCAGTTAAATTGTTGATAGTGTATCGATTTATTGATACGTATTATATATATATACATATATATATATATATATATATAAAATATTTTAAATATTTTATTACGTTATTGCGTTTTACCTATCTCAACCCACTGCTGTAGGCTTTTCCTTAAACACTTCCAAAGTTGCCTATTTTTGGGGCGCGAATCCAATTGATTCCGGTTACTTTCACAATGTCGTCTCTTTATCTAATCATGGGTCTTCCTTGTTTGCAATGTCGATTAATCTACCATCACTGCAGTTTGCACTTGCTCCATGTATTGACATCTACCAGGCGGTTAAAATAGGTTCCCTGTTTATTAATTTTAGTCCTATGCTCTAAACAGGTACGATTTAGGATTTTCCAGAAGTTTGCTCTTTCCTGTGGAGCCGCGTATATAATTTTATTACTAAAGTAACTGTTTCTGTTTTTTTTTTCCTTTTCTTTTTTACGAAAAATGATGTTTTCTGATTACAATTAAATGCTAATTGTTCTTTGTTTTGATTTGTCTTTTTTCAGGTAAGTTTGAAAATTTCATACATTACTTTGTTGGGAAGTAAGTAATATTCTAAATTTTATTTCTTCTTGAAAACATTTAAGCTGATATTTTGCACACTCACGCATATATATGAGAGAGAGAGAGAGAGAGAGAGAGAGAGAGAGAGAGAGAGAGAGAGAGAGAGAGAGAGAGAGATTGATGGAGGAGAGAGAGAGACAGAGACAGACAGACAGACAGACAGACAGAGAACGATATGTTCGTCTTTACGATCGACGAAGATAGATCTACGAGACTACTTTTACCTTAATGTCATTAAGCCTCGGCAACGGAAATTATTAGTGATGAAGGATTCTCACTATGTATATATACACCAACGTGGTCTTACGTGATGCCTTAAAAATAGATTTTCGTACTTTACAAGTGCTAATTTAACATAGTCATAAATACATAAGTATCAATATCGTCATAATGTCTCTATCTTTTTCATTTAATACTTTTTGGTGGAAAGAAAAATGTGCCCGAGAAATGTTAGTAACCTACGATAAATGAAAAATCTTTGGTTGTGCTCTGCAGATAATGTAAATTATTCGGAATTATCATATTGTTTATTATTATTCTGAATAATAACAATAATAATAATTATTATTATTGTTGTTATTATTATAATATTATTGTTCATTATTATTATTATTATTATTATTACAATTAATGTTATTATTCTCCTGTAGGGGACTTAATTAAATTGATCATAGATGCAGCAATTTTAGCTTAGTGACGTTTTAATTAATTCCACGCTATTTGTGTATGCATGCGTATAGATGTATAAGTGTATATACACACACACACATATATATATATATATATGTGTGTGTATATATATAAATATTATCGAAACTATACACGGTGCATGAGTGAATAAGTTTGGAGTGGAATAACGACGATAGTTCAATTCGGAAATTAGTCATGGTGTACATGTACTCTGGAAAGATGTTAAATCTGCTAACAATATTTTTCTTTATAATAACCCCCCCCCCCAAGTATTGAACAATTTTTGTTCTATTTTTTGTCGCATATGTCTTTACAAGTTATCGTGCCTGGTTGTTGTAGACAGATTGTAATAATTTATTGATGACACGAGGCTGTTAGCGACCATCAAAAATACGGATAGGACAGAGCAGCGAGGAAGCAGAATTAAAATTGAATCGGTTCCAGCGCTGTTTAACGTTTTTAGATAAACAAAATAAAATTCCTCAGTTGTTGTAATGTTTAATGATATCACTATAATAAACGATATAATCGCGTGATTAACATACGTTAAGAAGACAATTATGAAAACGAAATATAAAGAAGATTAAGGTTAGAAAATAAATTATAAGTAAGCCAACGAAACCGCTCTTCTGATCTGAATGCTGATAATTCCAATTGGAGTCACGGCTCTAAATGCGACCTGTTGGAAGCGAATTGAAGGCTTCGTCGACGTGCACTAAGGACACCGTGGTCGACAAAAAACAAATCAAAAAAACAAACGTTTATGTTTGTTGACTTCGAACGTATCATTACGGTAGACAGCGTCATTGTGAAATCGATAGTTCGTGATCAACTGGACGGGGCCGAGACGCAATTCAAACCGTTAGTACCTTGACCAAATAAAGAAAGGAGTGGTTTGTGGCATTGGAAAATCTTTTATGTGATCCCCAAAAATCTACAAACTTAAAAAAAGATCGTGTATAAAGCCTGTGACGAGGATAGATCAGCAGTAACTAAAGATGATGGATGTTTGACTTTCACGAAATTTTATCGATTAAGAATATTTTGTCCCCTTAAAAAATAGCGAATCGTTTATTTTGTATTTATTTAATAATGGATTACACCGAAATGATAAATATTATCGCTAGTCTATATAATTTTACTACTTCGGTTGACTAAAATTTTGTTGTGGATTATGATGGAGATATATTTTTCGATAACTTACAAATATTTTGAACGATTTTATTATCGTGTAATGTCATCTCGAAAGTTAATTTAAAAATTAAACCAATCAAAACCGTCTAATAGCTTCATTGTATAATCGAGACTCCGTGAGAAACTAGTAGACGCTGTTTTGATTCTATGTATATATCTGAGTTTTATTTTTAATTTTAAATTAAAAATATGACTCACCCAGGAAGCAGTACAGAAATATTTTCTGATCCGGATAATTATTTACGTCTTCTCCTTAATATTTCCATTTTTTTTTTTCGAGAATTTTTCACTCATTTACTGAAAACGTGCGTAGGTTAAAAATAATTTTCAACAAATTTCTTTCTCCGATTAATCGAGATTGATTACTATCATTCCTTTAGTGTATAAAACGTTGCGATTAAAAGGTGAATGAATCGTTGTCGATTAAAAAATTATGAAAATTAAAGTTGATGATGGCAATAACGGTGTAATATTTTCAGATGAAATAAAATCGAATATATTTACTATGATAAATGAAATGAAACAAAATTCTTGCCATGCTTAACTATTGCGTATTAAACTTTATAACGTAGTTTTAACAAAATAAAATTATCCTTATTTTAACTATATGAGTATGTTACAATTAACAATAAACCTATATAAACAGTTATATACATAAATGTTGCGTGTAGAGAGTTAGAAAGGAATATTGATAGGAAAAGGGACGTGTAGAGATATGAGGTGATTATAGAAGGTGTCACATTTCAGGAAGATGTGATTTGCGTCTGCGATAGAGTGGATATCTGAAGGATGTGAACAGAACGAAGAAGCAACGAGATGCATTTGAAAAAGTGTAGCCGGTAGACGATTTTTCCAAAACGTAGTCTACATAACGCGACAATAAAATCACGGAGCAGACCCACTTGTATTTCGATATTATAGAACCAGGGTAAGGAAGCTCATATTGTATATAACATTGTGAGGATTATTCCAAGTAGCTTTCCGGTGTTCTTTATGTGCTATCTTAATGATCGATAGGAGCGCAATGCAGGGTGTCTAAGCAATAAATGAACCAAGGTATGTGCACATTTAGCATAATGATCGACAAGTAAATTCCCTTTAATACCAGCGTGACCAAGAATCCATGCAAACTTAACAGAGATACCGGCACCATGTAAAAGTGCAATATGGTTACGAATTTTAAATATTATGGTGGAGGAATGAGGATTATAATGTGAGTAAGGTTGAGAGACAACTTTTAGAATCTGAAAAATGATAACTTTTTGAGTTGTCTGATTTAACAGGATAAAAAATAGCCATGGACTCTGCTGTAAAAATGGAAAAAACTCGAAAAGGGTAAATTTTTTAACTATGTCGAAGGAAAGAATTATAAAAGCTGTTCCTACATGATTCTTCGATTTAGAACCATCTGTATATATATATATATATATATATATTATAGCGAGAAATTCTGACCAGTTATCACAAATGTGGGATGTAAAAAGAATATAAGGATTGAAGGCCGTGCAGCAACTTTGAATTTAAATCTATATCTGATACTGGATCATTATTTAGAAAGGGGAAGAAGAAATAACGGGAATGTGAAGAAGGAAGTATTAATTCACTGTGTTCATGGAAAGGCGATGCGAACAAAGACATAGTATTGGGCGATGAGGAAAAAAAGTTATAGTTTTGAAAAATGTCAAGGAATGAGTGAAATAACGGGTATGAAGTAACCGAGAAGGAGTTAAACAAAAATTTATCAGCCAAATAAGACCGGCGCATGATGAAGGAGGGAATTTCGCCTCCACTTCTAAACCGGATATAGATGTAGAGACAAAAGCTCCAAGGGCCAAACGTAGACATATATTTTGAAGTTTGTCCAAAGTTGAAATATATCCGAATGGTGCATTGGCAAAGAGAAAACTATCATAATCGATGACACTACGAATAAACGATTTATACAAAAGAAGTAAAATTAGGGTATCACACCCAAAAGTTGTATGCGAAAGCGTTTTTAAGAGATTTATTCGTTTGGAAGCTTTGGAATAAATAGTCTCAATGTGTGATTACGCAATCTACGACAAAACCTAAAAATACTTGCAAGATGTGGTAAATGGAACGCGATAATTGTCAACAATCAAACCGGGTATAAAATTGTTAAAACACGTCTGTAAGAAAATATGGTAGAAACACATTTATGCGAAGAAAGAGTGAAACACGTGTCATTTAAATTACAGATCAATTCTAAATTACTATTTAGTGATTGAATGCCGTCTGAAAGATCAGAATTCGTTTTGTAGAGTGCAATGTCGTCAGCGTAGGATAAAATATTAATTTTATTACGAGGACAGGCTTAGTTTAAACATATAGACATTGAATAAAACCGGGCTTAAAACATATCTACGCGATAGTCCTAAGTACGTATTCTTGCACGTGCTTGCAACAAACTTAACTGAAATAAATTAAAATCTTCCCATCACCGATGTTAGTATCTATATGTCGTCATTAATTATTGTTCGTTGTCGAACATCGTGTCTAACAATTGTACGTTTATTTCCGCATACACATCCAATTAGTGCATTGAATGCTGGTATCTATATATATATATACACACACTAATAAATAGTTGCAGCTATAAACACAAAAAAAAAGTTATAACGATAATAATAATATATAAATTAGTTATTATAAAACTGAAAAGTTAACTTCGAACTCGGCGAAAATATATTTCTTTTATTAGGGAATTTCAAGATACGTTATAGTTAGAATTTCTTTGCAGTGGTAACAGAGTAGAGTATTATCAATAAACTTTGTCGAATGCTTTATAGAGTGCAACGGGTTGGTATGCAGAGTTTGTTTATTGCGTCGTCATTACCGGTAATTGGTATATATGTATTGAAGTTATCTACCGTACAATTGGTATATATGTATTGAAGTTATCTACCGTACATGGCTAATGACTTATTCCTGGTATGTTTAACCGCTACCGTGTTCTGCTTTTAGGCGACTAATTACCAATAAACAACGATAGCGGTGATAATCGTTGGCCTCTGTGAGCCTTTCACGTGAATGCTCTCGCGTATTTCTATATGGACAATTATTTGAACAGTACGGATAATTTTCCTGTCCGTTAGTAGCATCTGACTGTTTCGTCATTGTTATTATTTTATTATTTAGGTTATAGACACCGAAGCTATTTTAATTAAATGAAATATATTCGTTACTTTTAAAAACTGAATTGTTTTTTCAAGTTCCCGCCGGATTATCTCGACGAAAGTTCTTATTAATACGTGTTTTGGTTAAATTAATATTCATTTCTATTTAACGAGTACGTGAGATAATGGTTTGTAATTACTCATATTTCTAATCGATTTATCGTTTTATTAATTAATAACTTAAAATGTAGACGTATAATAGCTTATCAGATTAGTAAAGAACCGATTGTAATGTGTGTATGGAGAGTTAGTTGTATGTTTACACGTGCATGTAGTTGTATATATATATATATATATGTATTACAAGATACCTCGTATATTATTATAAATATTATTATTTATTAAAAAAAAAAATAAATAAAGTATTTATGAAGAAAAATTTAATTTTATATTTAAAAAATAATTAATATATATTTATTAATGAATTAGTTATAAAAAATAATAATTTAATTTACTTGAAAATAATAAATAAACTAACCCGACCGGATTTGTAATTGTTGCCTGGCTATCCTTCTTCATTTCATTTTAACCATCTTGATCAGGAAACTAACGACTGAACTATGTAACTGAAAAAACTCGAACTCTCTCGAAAATGAACAACCATCCCTTTTTATACATTTTTCTTCATTATTTACTGACTGTAATTTATTTTTACTGGCTAGATTTATTTAGTCAAACTAATTTACTGTTTTTTTTTCCATTGACTAACTAAAATTAATTTTTATTATTTTATAATAATAGTTTATCTACTACAAATCAGGTTTGATTATATTATAATAATTTTAATATATTTTACTTTAATTAAATAAATAATTATATATATATTTTGTTTTATTATATTAATTAAATTAAATATTAGTTTTCCACCTTCAATATAATAAATTTAGATTTATTATAACGTGAACATACGATGATCGTCGTAATATATGTATATATATATATATATATATATATATATATATATATATATATATATATATGGTGCTTGTGCATGCGTTGTAATTTATATAATTTTTTTCAATTTTATAATATTCCTATAATAATTCCACTATTCGCGCAGCAACATACGCCCTTTGATGGATTCCAAATTTTTAGTCGGTAATAAACGTTAACGTATTTGTAAAACATTTTCATATAATTTGTATGATTATGTTTATATATTCATGTTCGTTATCATTTTCATGTTGTAATTCATTTATTCGAAATAAATTTTGATTTGATTTGATTATTATTATTACTACTACTACGAATATATTTTTACTATCGATTTATTCGCATGTTTGTATAAAATTTTACATTTGTTTAGTTATTAATATTCCTTTCAGTTTGTGTGATCGCAGTTATATGTGTCGAATATTTTACTTTGTCCTAAGTTTATTACGTAATTTCCTCGTTTATTCCGTTTGCCTTGTTCACTCGCTGATTGACAATTATCTTCAATTCCGGTTTAAACATCAGCCGTATCGAAGGCTTTAATTTTACCCGTTTTTTTTTTTTTTTTTTTTTTTTAATCATTTGCAGCGTATTAAAACATGTTCTATGAATTTAAGCGAAATCTTCGTAGATCGAACCGCTTGTTTGGAATGATGAAGTGTTTACTTTGATTCCATCCCTATATCGTATAGGCATTCTTCCTGTAGCACTAAAAGAAAACCGAAATAATTTCTTATTTTAATCGTGGATTTTATTATGTTTCACGAGAAAAATAATATAATTTTTAAAATTAAGTTCCGAAACAATCGAGTTGTTACGTCGCGAATTAATGAATTGCGGACCTATCGAAAAAGAAAATTCGAAAATTTTTAAAACGAATATTCTGAGGTTTTTTACAAAGTTAACTCGCAGTTCGAAATTATAGAAATCATGTCGATTCGAAATATAGTAAACTTAAAGTGATTTAATTTGAAAAACGAAAAATACCAGTTAGCTTAACGAAAGAACCAAATTATTATTATTATTATTATTATTATTATTATATGGAATTAGGAGTTGATTATAATTTCGCGAGTTGATTGTTTCATAGTTCTCTAGATGCAGCAGATGCTGAATTTACTCTCCGTATCGTAACTAACGTAAAAGTTTCATTAAACATTCGTTACACATGCTAAAAGAAGAAATAAACTCCGAACTCAAATGTAAAACAATTAAGTGTAAATTGTAAGGGTGTCTATCACGTGATAGCCTTCATTAGATTCGACTCTAATAGGAATTCTGAATTGGCCTGTAAATTTAATGTGACGAATATAAACATACCGATGTGAGTCAATATGCCTTCCGGGTAAATTTGTATTTAATTTCTCGATTCTCATTTCTCTGGTCGTTATTTTATATATATATATAATGCGTCTTACCAATTTCAAAATACCGCCAGATTACGAATTTATTATATATTTGACTGGAGTCTCCCGATTACAGCTGGAGGTTATATATATTTTGCTGGACAAGACTACGAGCCAAAGTGTAGGATTAAAAAGGGTCTTGTTATTTTCATCATAATTCGGGGTGTGACCATTTTGTGAAGTTCGTTGTTGACTAAAAGTTTTCGTACGAGTCTATTGTTCATTTCCAAATAGTAGAATTTGAATTGATTGTCCTAAGGCCACGTTATACTGCCAATCGAATTAGAGTCTCACTATTACATTGATTTTCAATTTCTCTCTCTCTTTCCACACACACATATATATATATATGTACGTACATACATATAACATTTATATACGTACATGTAATATTTATTATGTATATGCGCGTGTGTGTTAGTGTTATACACGTAAGCGTATGTATTAGATATTCTTACTCTTGCGGATACTTGATTTGTACGTTAGATTTAGTTCTATATTTTAACTTCAAATTTGTATTTTAGCCAATGTCTTTCGGAACGTGGAAAATTTTATTGGCATTTAGCTAGATCAAAATTAGAAAATATTGCTTTCATCAGTATTATACGGTTTTACATATTATTTTTAATCAGTTTAATTATATATATATATTTAATTATACCTTCTTCGTGATTAATTTTGTACGTATGTAATAACGTTAATGTTAAACACCCCATAGATCTGATTAGTAAATTTTTTCCTATATATTATTTGGTTCTTCTTCTTAAATGAGGTTTTCGATAATCCAAGTAATAAATTTAATGACGTCTCAAAATTGTATTTTACCGGGCACGCTTTACAGGAAAACAAGCGAACGATAGACTGCTCCTCGTTTACATAGTAACTTATTTTTTCAAACTATCCCCGGTTTGTCTAAGTCGCGCGAACGTGTTTCGTGGAGAATTTAAAGACGATCATTAGAGTCAGGAACAAGTAAAAAGTGAAAATAATCGTGTTCATCCGTCTCTTTGCCAATTGCGAGGGTAGTTTTTCACTTCTTGCTGGACACATCGTTGTTAATCACATATACTACTGAAATTCTTAGAAAAATGTCCAACGAAGTATATCTAGACATCGCTGGATTGTTTATAGCAACAACGGATCTTATCACAGCACGTTCGGTATTTCCGTAGTTCCTGCAGTCGTCGTCTATTCACTCATCCTGTGACCTATTTCTATTTTCTAAGGCCAAATAAGTGGTACGCATTTCGAACCTGTGGATGATATTTAAGAGTGATGAAGGTACAGTTGAACATTCCGTTTGAAACATTTCCTAACTGCTGCAATGCGTGATAAAATCGCTAGAACCGTCAATATCGATCCTTAAAGGGAAATTTCTTTGCGGGGACCATCTTGTTGTTGAATAACTTTTAAGTGCAATGTTTTTATAAGCTTCGTTTCGTTGTTTAATCGTATGATACATAACTTCTCATTAAGAGTTTTAAAACAAAAATTTATATGTATATATATATATATATATAGTTATAGTTCATAGTTTTTTCGTAACACGGGTTGTTTGAATCTTTCAAGTACTCTTTTCTACGAACACATTAACACATTCTGCCACGAGTTCCGAATTTTATTTTTTAATTGTGTACATATAAATTTATTATTATTATCATCTTCGTCATCACCATTATCATCGTTATTGACGTTGGGATTTCAGCATTAGCCGCGAATATTTAATCTGTCCTCCCGGTAAATGAATGTCGATAAAGTTAATTTATATATAACGATTCCTATCCTATAATATTTGTTATTTTAATATTCGCTATTTCGTCGCACTTTCGTCTGGGTGAATTTTGACCGACCGTATTTTTCAAGCTAGCTAACACCCCCTAAAACGAAAGATATATAAATTTGTGGAAGTCCTCTTGTCAGCGGTAGATTATTTCCCGCTTTTGGTATGATGGCTTCATTATTGTATCTAGTCGAGTGTGACCCTTTTCAGTCAGTTATTAATTTTACCCATATTAACGGATGCCCGGTTTCCGATTTTATATATATAAAAACGTGTATATTATTCGGAATAATCCTACATGTCTGTAGATGTTTTTGTAAAAAAAATTCTCATTTATCATTTATTTTACAGCCCCTTTTTTATTGATTACTTCCTTCGTTTAACAGTTAAAAATATTCACTCTTCTGTTCCCGAATAATATCCAGCCCATTGTGGATGGTTTTTGACACCAGCCCAATTTACAGATTTACTTTTTTTGTCGCAACGCTCTCGTATTATGAATTTCGGATTAAACAAGAAAGAAATATCCTGTAGCAGAATCGACGGAAGATATAGAGACGGTGATAGTAGATTAAAGTATAAATAAAAGTTTAAAACTTATTCCTATTTTTCGTTGAAGGAATAACGTTTTTTTCTTTCAATTATAACTTCAACTCGTATCGAAAGTTTACAAAACATTCAAATATTGCTAACTAAATTATTTGAAATCGAATGGAGTTAAAATAAATTTAATAAATCGGCGACACAACCTTTAAATTTTAAAAATAGCAAATTTATTGTTTCGGCTATAATTGAAAATTAACTAATTAGAACTAAAAAATAAATAAAATTGAAATAATTTTAAAGTAATAACTATTTCGGTCGAATTCGATTTTTCCTCAATCGAGGCCTACACATAGTTTGCGACGAAGTTTTATATATATATATATATATATATGTTATGTATATATCTAAATATTATTATACATATTACATGAGGAATAAGAGCTGAAGAAGTACTTAACAATAAGTTTATCTCTGTATATATATATATATATATATATATATATATATATATATATATATGTATATGTTGTGTGGCTTCATTAAATAAATAAATATATATATATATAGACAGACAGACAAAGAGGTAGAATAAAGAAGCGAGGAATGATATAAAAAAAATGTAGACGAACAGAGATATACGATACAGACTGTCTGTTTTACTAATATATAGGTTTTACCATTTTGCTGTGTTCGTTCTCTATACACGCATTTGTTCCTATTATTCATATGCTCAATCAATAACTTAAATATATTTTTTCCAGTTTACCTTTATCTGTTTTATGCTATTTTGTTCACCTCTAGTTAAAGAGCATTGTTTGTCTCGTTTCCATTAAGTCAAATGTGTCCTGGAATCTACTTAAATAGAATTTTGGTGTTTAATTTTTTAAAAATTAATTTACTAGTTATCTAATTTCTATTTCTGTTACTAACATTTTTTTTTTAATTATTGTTTCCTTACTTACATCTGGAAAAGTGTTTGTCGCTATTGGTTTTTTTTTTACGTCATCATTTTATTGCATATAGTTTTGCTGTGCACGATGATCTGGGTAATTCCAACTTGTGACCTTTTCATATTTCTTTATTTGTATCAATAAAAAGCTGTAGTGTATCTACTTATTTATTTCGAAATTTGCGTGTTGTTCGTTAATTATTTCATCGAACTGTATGCTAAAGTTTTTGTCATTTGACACGTGAATATTATTTTGCCCAATTTGAACGTACAGTGTTATGAGTTTAAAAAGGTGCTTAAAAAATCTTAAAAACACGCTTAATTTTATTTGCGCAGGTAAATGGAACTGATTCAAATTTTTATTACAAACATCGATCGCGGCGCTCCTTTAATTAAAATTAAGAATGTTTAAATGTCGCGTCATTATTGTTGCATTCGTTGGATTGGTATTTTAAACATTCACCGATGGTTATTATTACTTCAAAAAGTTGCAGCAGGAATTGCGCGAAAATTATTTCGAAGGGTTAGGTCAGCGGAGAATGGTTGTCCGTCAGCTGGAAAAACGTTGAGATGGTTGACTACCTTCGTAGTGGTGCAAATTTCTAATCGTGTGTTGTTACTCGTCCGGAATTACCCTCTGCTAAATGCATCTCCGAAGTTGACTGGATATTTTCCAGGTATCGTACAGATTTTGCCGAGCAAGTGTATTATCGAAATTCGTGTTGGGTCTCGGTTACGTTTCCCGCGTGGAACACGTAATAACTGATTTTACACAAATTCCATGTTTTACCTGTATCTTAACCGTTAAAGGACCAGACAATACCCCTCATTCGGCGACCAATCTAATGCGACAAATAATATTCGCCACACTATCTACGTACGAGAACTACGGATTTAAATATTTCTCATACTCGTCGTACTTGTACATTATTCGGGGAAGAGTTTACGTCATCGAATTTATTAAAAAATTATAACCTTCCCCATTTTAATGTAAACGACTAACTAAAGATGACTGGCGATAAATCCACAAGCGTTGTTTTCCATACAAGTCCGCGCATCTGTTCGTCCGTTTATTTTAGAAAGTCATCGCTAAGGCAGCTGTTCGAACGCCATATAAAACACACGTGTATAAGAATATGGTATTTCAGTATAGTTGTGTTAAAATATTATTCAGTTTACGTAACGAAATAATTAATATAAATTCTAGGAATTCGAATAAAATATTTACGTTCTTTTCCGATTTCCAACGCTCCATATAAATATTTTCAAAAAAATACCATATAAAAATTCTTCATTAATATTGATCGACTTTTATCACTAAAACCCTATAATTTTTTACATAACACACACGTACATATATATATATATATATATAATATTTTCTAAAGACCGACCGAAGGTTCGGTTTCGACTAGTTTCGGCCAAAAAATCGAGTTTCGGCCACAGTTTCGGTTTCGGCCAAATATTAGCCGAAACTTAGTGTAATTATGACTCATTAATTGACGCGCGTCGTTCGGCTAACTTCCGGTTATAACTTGTGTTTAATTACCAATATACTTATGGTAAAATTGATACTCTTTTATGTAATGAATGGAATGTTTTAACGAACCTCACACAGCCTGTTTGAAATTTTTCTATGAGGCCACACTTGATTTATCATTTGATGGCGCATGCATATCAATAGTAATACCTTTGATATCATTATTAAAGCGCAAGCTACAAGTTCGATCCGAAAAGGAAGATGAGATGCTGACAAATATGACAAACTTATTGTACGAGTCATTGAATACCAATTTTATTTTATAAAAAGGCACCCTTCATTGATGGCTGCGACAATGCTGGACCCAAGACTTAAATCGAAATATCTCAATTCCAATGAAGTGGATGTTGCAATGAGAGAAATAATATCTTTTTTGACAGAGGATGACGACGACGTAGAGGATCCTATACTTTCTGGTGGTGGAGAAAATGTTCCCTCAGTTTCTACAGAATTGGTATTGCCAGCCTTTAACCTACAGCAAGAAATAGAGAGTCTTTGGGATATACACGATAATATTCCTAAACAGATGCAGGCAACCATATGTGAAGATCAAAAAACTGTTTTGGAAAAAATAATTCAATCTTATCTGTCGGAGCCATTATTGCAACGCAATGCTGACATATATTGTTATTGGAACAGTAGTCCATATCCTACCCTGAGAAAAGCCGTTTTAAAATATCTTTCTGCTCCACCTACTAGTGTTCCCAGCGAGCAGTTGTTTAGTGCCGCTGGACAAATATACGCAGATCGTCGGAGTAACCTGCTTGGCGAAACCGTAGAAAAATTACTTTTCTTAGCGTACAATATAAGACTTTTTAATTACGAATATTAAATCTAATTTCAATTTATTATTTAATGTCAAATTGTGAATGTAACATAAATAATAACTATCTTTGTTTAATATTGCAACTATTACTTTTTATTGTATTTTACACGAGTTAATTGCCTGTATTTGTGTATTAAATACACCAGATTTTAATATACAATAGAAAGTTTAATATGTCTAAATAAGTTTCGGTTTCGGCTGAAAATCTTGTTTCGGTCGGACACTAATATTTTCTATTATTATTCTAAAAAAAATTATATTTTCGTTGTATTTTCGACATTCTTCCCGGAATTAAGGCTATAGCGGTTTTTTATAATCCTAGTTGACCACCGTGTAATATAATTTTATTCTTACGATATGCAGACAGACTGCTGGAAATTATACGCTACATTTTTCACAATTCTTTTTTACCTAGTGTGAATTAATTTACAAATTATTAAGTTAAATCTCACGCTGGGAAATATCTTTCTCAATTTGGGCTAAGTCACAATCGAATTTTACCATTCCCAGTTAGTAGACCAATATAATATATATTCATAACATAATATGATGGTGACATTTTTAACGACGCCCCCCCCCCAGTAATTGAAATATTTTTGTCCATTATGTATTCTTTTGTATAATTTATTTATTGCATCGGTTACTACAGATAAGATCTATTCATCCAGCTTTTTATATGTATGTATATATATATATATATATATATAAATAAAAATAAATGTATGCATGAATGGAAACTATTATTTGTAATATGCAAACGCACGTTTGTAGTGTAAATAAAACGGACTCGTAATACCCTACATCATTTTTATTGTGATACATTTTTTGGCTGCATATATATATATATATATATATATATATATATATATATATATATCCTAGTCTATACGTTCCGGTTTTTGCCAACATCACAACATTGGTAATGAAGTCGATTCACATATATCGGGGAACCTCTTTTGTACATTATATTTATATATGTGCGTACGGCGTTTGTATATCTTTATAAACTAATTGCTTCTCCTCGTTATGAAAATGAAACGTGTAGCTGACCATTTACCGAATATAAATAAAATATTATAAATAATATTTACTCCGATTTTATTATTTGATACAGTCGTCGTCGGTTTGGTTTTCCGAGGGTGTTGTTTGCGTATTAATATAATAGGCTACTTCCACTGCCGGCTGATTTTCATCGTAATCGCCATTAACCCTAATAACGGTGTACAGATGAGTAACGGTCGAAATGAATTAGACGAGACGTTATCTACCGTCAATAAATCATAAAGACCGCGTTTGGGGGGAGAACCGTTTGGACGTTGGCCAGCTGTGTGTAATTTCTTTTTTGTCTTTCCGTTGAAATAACGTAAACTTATCGGAATAACGTAAAACGATTAACTTATTGGTTTTTTCGAATAGGTTTTGTTTCTATACACGTTTTTCCGGCGGTTAGAGTTCAATTCTGAAAAATTACGTCCTAATCCGAACGGTACGAATTAACTTTTCTGTCCAAGTATCGACATACCACCTTTACTAACAGAGAAGTAACGTGTCCTCTAACATGTATCCGTGGCAATGGAATTCTGCGAACAAACTGTCTAACATATCTCGGAATCCATATTGATCGACGGCTAAAAACGGCGGCTTGGTGTCGCTCAAACAAAGAAAATTACGGTTTCGCGAACTAGTTCGCTGTATCTTCTTCTGGAAGGAAATCCGCTTTAAATATAAAAGAGCAATTTATTTAAATAGCTCCAATCTGGAGATACAGAATCGAATTATACGGAACTACATTGTAAAAGCAATATATTTTTATACAGCGACAACGATAGAAAATACATCGTATCATCGCATCTGTATCAAAATGTGTATCTAACTTAACTCTTTCGTTAATCACCTAAATATTAGATGAAATTTATATAAACCAGTTTGAAATGTTTTTCGATAAATTGCGATTTAACCCGCGTGTTATGTGTTTATCTACTCTCCCTGAAAATCCTACAATTAAAAAAGAAAAGATGGCGCACAGATGCTCTTCCAATATAACTCGAAAAAGAAATAGTTCAAATTACGAGAATAAGCGATTTTTACATTTCGGAATATCGATTAAAAGTTGAATAATAAACTTACGTATATAAATAACCCGATAATTCGGTGCTCCAATTGTAAACTGTCACTGAGAATCTAATTGTCTCACTGGGGGACGTTAGATTATTCACAATTGTTTATTTAGTGTCGTTACAATGAGAAGAAAAAAAAAACACTTTTCTAATTACGCGGTATTTCTGCGAGGTATCCGCCAGTACGTTTTACGTTTGAATATTTAATTTTAATTAATTTCCATCTTCTAAGTCGTTAGTTTTATCCAAGAAATCAATCAATATATATATATATATATATATATATATATATATATATATATATATATATATATATAGTCGAACCCGCTTATAAGGGACACATCGGGCGGAAGACATTTGTCCCTTAAAACCGGTTGTCCCTTATAAGCGAATTTTTTAAAATCTTATATATACAATTTAGTAAACAATTAACATACTTATAACCTTATTAATGCGTAATATTTATATGGAAATTAAGAGAAAAATTCAGGAGGCATACATAAGGTAAAAGAACTTGACTGCCCTTTTCAGTACGATTCCATTTTTTACGTAAGTTCTGTTCATTTGTTTTTAAACGGGAGACGGTGTTTTTGGAGACGCCCATGATTTTTGCTAACTCCCGAATAGGCATAATATTGGGAGGTTGAATTTCGATTTTGTCTGAAATAGAAATTTTTTCCTTTAATGATAAACATTTACCCGTCATTTTATTCATACAAAAAATTCACCAGAACTAAAAAAAGAAAAGAAAATTTTCGTAAGAAAAAAAAAATAAAACCTCAGACGCACTACAGTTTTTGCAGAACTAAACTAAGAACATAATAAGCTATCGGAGAGTGCATAATTAATAAACATACAGAGCAAAAAACAGTATAGCGTCAATGAAAGAATGTCAACACAAGGACATCTCAAACAAAACGAAGAAAAAACAAAAATGTTCACTTAAACAAAAACGAATTGTAAAAATGACTAAAACATTTTTATTCAATTTTTGTTTATGTGAATATTTTCGTTTTACGACCGGAAGTGTCATTTTATAGCCCCTGTCACTATTTATTGCCTTGAAAGTCTATTTGTCCCTTATAACCGAGGCGTTGTCCCTCTAAAGCGAACTAAAACAATCTTCATTTCATACGTTTGGGGTTTTGCTGATTGTCTCTTCTAAACGGATGTCCCTCTTATCCGGGGTCCCTTATAAGCGGATTCGACTGTATATATATTACGATTACGATACCCCGATATCGGTCCATTGCTGAACGTAGGCTGACCCCAGTTCCCTCCAGCGGTTCCTGTTCTGCGCTTCTCTGTTCCAGTTAATGCCTGCTATTGTTACGATATCGTTCTTCCATCGCGTTAGCGGCCTGCGCTGCTTCCTTTTACAGTCCATTGGCCACCACTGTAAAATTTTCTTGGACCCCTCGTTATCCTGCCATCGGACGACGTGTCTAGTCCAATTCGATTTCCTTGTGGCAATTAACGTCCATCAATTGTGTTTTTGTTTTCTGATCCAGGCGAGGCTTCGTCTTTATATATGTGTATATATATATATATATATATATAATATATATATACATACATATATATATATATATATATATATATATATATATGTATATATATATTATATATATATATATATATAAAACGTGTAATGGCATGAATATATCGTAAATATTACGTTCCGACGTGATAATAATTACGATAGCGTTAATAATGACGATGATCACTATAATGCTACCTCTATCATTTGGGTCTAGTTTTCAAGCAGGAGGATTGTTATGGAATTACCGTTATTATTTTCGGTTTAAATGTCGCGTCGCCTTAAAATTCGGAAAATAAGCTGCTCCTTGACAGACTGGTCGTTGGGGGAAATATGTGCGAAACGTTTTTGAAGTCGAATCGAATTATAAATAGTGAAACAAACGAAATAGAAAAGTCCGAGACCGCGGGTATTATACTGGCAGATCGCGTGCTATTGACGATCGTTTAAAAGTGTGTCAGATACGACGCAAATTCTTCTTATTAATATATAATCATCGGTGGTCGAATGATGGTGTAGCGTAAACGACAGTTATATAGGTAGTCGGAGTAGTATTTATTATTAGTAGTACGTCCAATTTATCAGATATGAAGATTGTATACGAATTGAAAACCAGCGTGTCAGCTAAGAAAATTCGGCAGGATTATTTGGCGTCGGAGCTGTCAGGATTTTACTGAAATTTACGAATTAAAGGTTTGTGTACAGCTATTATGTCGTGTATACGTATAATGAGACGTAATACGTTATATTAAATAATACGTTATATTTTAAAGAACAATCGATGTTTCCGATGACGCGGGTAGTCGGTTAATTATTTACAAAATTCGTATTGTCATTCTACTTTCGTCGTTGGCCGTTATTAAGGCGGATTTAAATTTTACTTTACTATTATTATCGTGTTAGAATATCGAATTGGAGTAGCGAGTTCCAACGAAAACAAGGAATCATAAGACAAAAGTCCGTAAAAATGTATTCCGTAAGTTTATGGCGCTGTTAGATGAACATTAAATAAAAAGAATAGAAATAAATTACAGGGCCTTGGAAGAAAATGGAGCGGATAAGCTGGATGGAAAATAAAACGAACAGATGCTCCAACAAATCGAGGAAGAAATATCGCCGATGAGCAGAAAAAGAAAAATACGCTTAAATTGGATGGGACGCGTACTCCGACACGGCGGATTTCTCCGAGATGTATTAGAAGGAATGATTGTAGGAAAAAGAAGTCGTGTAGGACCAAGACCTTCGTAACAACTCTGCTAAATGACACGGGACTGAGAAATTATGTCGAACTAAAACGTGCGGCCGAAAAGACCGGAATCGTTGGAAGGTAATTATCATGGCGAGCGACCGGTCTTTGTAGTACAATGATGATGATTATTATATTTCTATTAAAGTCACGTTTTATTGAAAAAAATAATAATATTTTTTTTCTCATAATTTTGAAATTACAACTGGTCAGGTAGCCATCCAGGAATTGGACTGGATCGCGAAATAACTTGTTAGGCGTTATCCAGCGATGAACCCCGTTGAAAAATTAGATCAAACGGTCGACTACGTTTTTACGAACATCCAGACTGGTGTCAAGTAGATTGATCGCCAGTACGTTTGAGTGTGTTTCCAAACGGCTTACATATTGCTTTACAGCACGTTTGATCTCGTCTTTCACGTATGGGATATTTAAGTCTCGATGTGTAACGTACGGTTCGATACGTAACAAGGTGTGCGGAGACGATGAGTCTTATGGTCTTGTTCTGAAATATCCTGTTTATATCTGTTGCATAACCTCATAACATTAAACCGCATAACAGGCTTTATAATTATTTTTATAAACTAGAAGTTGGTTTTCTAGTGATAAACTGCAGTACCTGCTGAGAAGCCAATTTGTGCAATTTTATATTTAACTGTTTTCTTTTTTGGCTAATACGCTTTTGCCGTGTCAATTTATATACGGTCCAAATGTACGTCTAAGTATTTAACATATTTTCCTCGGCTAATAATCACACCCCATTTATGTTTAACGGTTGATACGTAAAATTTCGCATCGTAAAATCAACCCGCGTGCATTTACTTTCGTTTACCCTGATGCGCCATCGTCTTAGCCAGTTTTCAACATTCAAATAGCTAGTAACGCTGTATCGTCGGCGAGCGTAGCTGTTATTACGTTATTATCAACTGGAAAATCGGCGGAGTAGATTAAGTAAAGCACCGGACACCTAAGACGCTTCCTTGAGGTACGCCAGCAGATACAAGATAGATATAGGAGAATTTCTTTACCTGGCATGTACGATCTTCAAGTTCGGTAAGACAGAATAATAAAACTTTAGATAACGCCGAGATGGTTGTACCACGTTTTGCGGTTGATATTTATATTTTGAATAAGTTGCAACCAAACTTAGTCTGGATCGAATAACGGATGTGTATATACTTATTAATCATCGATAGATGTGATATTAAAAATCGACGAGAGTGTACGGGGATAACTTTGCGCGGGTTATCGATTATATTACTAATAATTAAACGTTAAATAGGCTGTTGTACGATGCATTAGACGGATTTTCCAGATAGGTACATGTAGATTTTGTACGAGCAGAACTACCATTTATATATAATGATCTTTTTAAAGGAAACAAGGAAACGAGAAAAAATATACAGATAGTGGGATGACCATTAATCAACTCATTACGATAAATTAAGATTCACGACTTAACTATTATTATTATTATTATTATTATTATATGTGAATTTTCTTTTCTTCTTCGTAATTGGATGACCTAGGTTTATTCGATATCTTCATATTGTGGTTCGTTAATTCACGAAATATTATAAGTGTTACGTAACTATCACCGATTTAGTTTGCTCAACGAAAAGTAATAATTGCGACGAAGTAGAGTTGGATATATATACATATACTGATCGAAATGAGTATTTCTGAATAGATGGCGTCTAGTAAAATCGTTTCTATTCAAACGATAATATCCTTCTTAGTTTGTTATTATGTAATTTTATATATATATATATATATATATATATATATATATATATATGAATGAAGATGAGCAACAGATAATTTTCTTCCTTTCTCTTAACGGGTTGAAGATTTTCGTCATCTCATCTTCACTCGGAGCTGTCCAGATAAAAATTGAAATCGAAAGCAGACGCGAAACTTGGTTTTGTTTGTAGTGGTAGTTGACGTCCTAGTAATTATTATTCTGTTTATAATCACGACTCCATGATTATAAAAATGTTTGCTTTCTTAATCGTGACCAAGTATATGATTATTATTATTTTGTTCGAATTTATTTCTGCCGATAATTGTGAAATTATCCATCATCGGATATTATTATCCTATCATCATCATTCATTGGATGATGATTATATATATATATATATATATATATATATATATATATAACACAAACATTAAGGTGTATTAAAAAATAACAAAACTTAATTACATTATAATCGTTAATTTCTTGTTCGCATAAGTTCTAATTGCGCCAGCTACGTACTACATAATGAGAAATTGAAAAGTGTTGCATCCCGTTGTGCTTATAATGAAAATTAAAATTATCTATGTAATATATTTTCGTCGTATATACATATATATGTTCAGCGGCATACTCACTTACACATTAAACCTGTGTATCCGAGAAAGAGTTATGGAATAATTACGGAACCAACCACCTCGTTCCAGCTTTAACTCAGAATCTGAAGTGTTCACCCTGTATACAAAATTATTCCGTGTTATTCATTTAAGAGCTGTCTCCTGGGTTTAGATGTGAGAATTTACGAGTTTCGTATACGTATCTATTTCAAGCGATCCGATATTTAATGGCATCGTTTATAATTAAGTCGACGACTTGCTTTCGGATTTTTCACTTAGTTTATTGCAGCACCTGCATATCGATCTATCATATTCGTCTTATTAAAGTGAAGCGCCGATGCCAAGTATTCGCTTTATGTGGTACTTTCATTTTTAAAATGTTATTATTCCGCATAAATAAAATCGTCGATATGTAAAATAATTTAACGTTTCAACAAATTTCCTTACAGTAATAAATGCACGTCGTAAAATTATAATAATAACGATTATAATAATTTTTTATTAATACTTTATTATTCTGATTAAGTTTTTTGACAGTTTGTTTCAGTTACAGAGGTGCAGTGTTAGTTTAGACTTAATCAGCGTACGACTACCTTCCCTTTACAATACACTCGAGGGCTGTACGTCAGTAGTTGTCGAATGTGTATACATATATGCACTTATAACTATTATACTATAATTTAGGCGTATTAGATGCATAAATGTGAGAATTATCCGTATATAATACATATACACGCATATATATATCCTTTGTTCATACATGTACTAGTTACACGTGTGGACACAATTACACACCCTTAAGGATCATTACGCGAAAAAAGTTCACATAAACACGCATATACATGTATGCGCGCGCACAGAAATAGTTCCGTTTGGTTCTTAATTCATTAAGTATATCTAAAATAAAAACCTTATTGTATACGGTGACCTAGAGAAGACGGACGGTTTTGTTTCTTGAATAACTTAAAATCTATTCGACCAAAAGTTTTGAATGAAATTCTATTTATAAATAGGAAAACGAGAGATTAGCTTGCAATCATTTGTGAGCCACGATATTGTTCAGACGCAATGCTGTATGTGCGAAAACGATCAAGAAATGCTAAAACGTACATTGTTTATCATGATGTTACTAAATGACATGTATACTTACATCGGAATGAGGAGCTGTATTACACATACAAACTGAAGAGCATGCTGGAAAATAATACTGCGAACGCGGTTTATGATAAGAAACTTATCAACAAATAAGACGATCACGTTTAATCAGCCTGATATAATAATAATAATAATAATATCGAAAAGGAAAATCAAGGTGGCTTTGTCGATATCGCTTTAATGCTCGGTAGAAATTTAGAGAATGCGGAAGGTGAAAAGCGAAAGCAATTTGGCGAATGAAATTAAGGAATTGCGGAAATTAAGTCGCATACAAGTTGTACCTACTGCTGATGGTCATCTCGGTTTGTTGGAATAATTCTTAAAGGCCATTAGGAAGCTGCAGTTGAATAAATTACCGTATATTCACGTGCAAAAGTCTGTCATATTGGATACATGCCACTTTGTTTTAGATAGACTATGAGTTTTTAATAAAAATCACATTGAATAAATTTTAAACAAAACAAAAAATAGTAATGAAAATTCGGCCATTTCGCAAATGACGCTTGAAGTACTGCAAATATGTATGCGATTTTGTATATCTAGTTGTCTACAGGCGCTACCCGTGACAATATATAAATTGACTGCTCAAAACGGGGATAGTCTCGAAAATAATTTAAAAAAATCATAGAACCCGATAATTTTTTTTCGCGTTTTAAAATATTAGTATTACTAATAGTAATAATAGTGATGATGTTTGGATACGTTATTTATCGTTACGTATTAAAACGGCACACAAGCGAAGAAAATATTAAGAAAACTAAAAACACTGCTAATGTAAAAACGAAATTTTAAAAATTAATGAAGATAAAAATTTAATCAAATGGTTAGGATTAAATTAATAAAAAGACTGCAGAAGTCTAACAATAGTTTCATAACGAAAACAATTGAAAATAACAAAAATCTTCCTAAAAGCGCCGATGTTTAGGGGAAGTGAATACTGACAAAAATAAAAAATACCGGCGTAATAAGAATAACAGATAAAAGGAGACATGTGTCTGGTTTATATGTATGCTAGGAGTCCGCTTTCTCTGACAAAAGTCAGAATTTTACCTATTAATTGAGGGTTGTTTGAGAGGATTTTGTGTATCGGGTTCTGTATTTTGTGTTTTAACCTGTGCGGTGTGAGCGTTTGGCAGTTGTAGATTAAGTGTGTAACTGTTGATGGCTGTTAAATGTCCGCATAGGGGTATTTTCTTGGTGGAGGGCTTTTGGTATATAGATAATTGTGTGATTATGACCCACACGTAGACGGTTTAGGGTGCCATATTCTTTTCTTAAACGGGAAATAATAGAGAAAATTAAGAATTATTTTACTATATTACGTAATATAGAAGAGATATCCGATACACCAGATAACAGGAAAATAGTGAAGCTACCCTCGAAAGAACCCGAGAAAAAGTTCGATGTGACCTGAATAAAGCGAACAAAATACCCGAGCAAGATGGTGTATTAGCGGAAATACAGAAACTAAAGAGAAACAAAGGTAAATCCGATCAATTTTGCCGGCCACAAATTAAGATATTTATAAGCTTAATAACAAATCGACTAATGGAATAGATCGATTTTCATTTGTCTCTAGGGAGCAATCTGGTGTTAGATCGAGTTATTAATGACCACATACTTGCAATCGATCCAAAAATACGACCAATCATAAAACTTTACGCGCGGCTTTTATCGAATATAAAAAAGCGTTCGTCGCAGTAGAAATTTGGACGATATATAGTAAATTTTCTAGAAACGAATATAAAAATTAGATACACATGTACAAATATCCTCATTCATTTATTTGTATTTTCTACTGATCAAACTAACTTACAAATTGGTTCATATATTGTCGTACTTGGATGCAGTATCGACGTCATTATGTACTGATAAAATTGCAGCATCGTCGAAAATTAAAGCGACCGTGGTTGTTTTATTTTCTGCGAAGTCACCGACATATATATATTTGATATAATGTTCGTACGAGTACACGGGAGCGGTTAAAATTTATCTGGAAATATCTTTCTGTGAGGTCGGATTTTATTATTACGGCAGTTCGAGAATTTTAATTTGTACAAAAGACTTTTGTGTCAGACATTTTCGAAGGCGTTTTCTATGTTTAAAAAGCGACTAAGCAATATTTTGTCTCTAAAATTTCTATTTATAATATCAATATAGATTTGTTCTATTGTACCATGTTCATTACGAAATTCGATTTAATCTGTTCGATATCGAAATTTCGAAAGATTGTGTATTCGGTTGACTTTCCGAATAATTTTTATCGTAGCCGTGCAGTCATCCAAAGGATTGCATTGTACAAATGTATTAATATTAGCGCTTTTCTATGCAGTTTTTGTTGTATTTTTTCTTTTTTATATATTTCTTACAGTTTTTCATAGGGAGTAGTTTGATGTTGGCGTGAATACGAGTGTTCCAATTTTCAATGATTTTGACGCATACATTTGGTTGAACTTGAGAGATAGTATCATATGTTGGCTTTGAGGGCATTGTTCTACAACTTATTATCATAGATCCGCGAATTTAGGAAACAGCATAAGAGAAAGTCTAGCGGGGTCAGATCGCACGATCTTGGCGACCAATTCACGTTACATCTGCGAGAGCTAGCCCTCAAATCGTTCACGCAGAGAATATCTATCGCAGCATCAGTTGCGTGCCACGCAGCGACATCAAACTTGACACGGTGATTTGGCACTTATAATAAACGACGAATTAAACATACGTCACCAAAAAACAACGCGCCTACTATTCTTATTGCAAAATTCTACAATTCGTTAAGAAACAATCCAATAAATTACTTGCGTTATTTGGGACCAATATGTGAGACACGATAGGATCACCGACAGAATCCAACACAAACGTACTTTTATTAAAAAAATCAAACCAAAAAAATTTAATCTGGAAGGGTCACATTTTTCATGAATTCGTTTATTGCCGTATAATTGGTATTTTGATAGTAGTGACAGCCGAGACAGTCGATAGTAGGTTGGTACATGGAAGGGAATCGGCCCACATAACAGACAGATCTTTACCGAGAACCGCGTGTTTTCCGATGAATCATTATATATAAACGAATCAATTATCGATTGGAATCGAAATCGAGGTTATTCTTTAATTTTATGTTTCGATTATGATATCCGTTTATTTAACCGTTATTATCTAGACTAAACATTTACTGTTCCCGCTGCCTTTGCGAATCACTAATGTAGTAATTACACACACATATATATATATATATATATATATATATATATATACATATATATATATATATGCGTGTGTGGGCAAAATGCATGACCTGAAAAATGTAACAGGTGACGGAATATTTATTCTAGGGAGTTGAAAAGTTTTTGTTAAGACCAACTCCTGCGAAGGGATAATTTATTTTGCGAATTCTTGAAAGTTTAATTTGTTAACTACATACGCGGCCGTGCAAAGCAAAAACATTTCTCTACGGCATTTTACGCCATCGTCTTAACAAGATTTATTATTTACCAGATTTCTCTCTTTTCTTTTTCCACTATGTTTCACTTTATACATACATACATATATATATATATATTTCACGCCTCTGTTCGCTATATCGGCTAATTCTCCGATTGTTTGTTCATGTCGTTTTATTTATTCTTCTTTTGTCGTTATAAACAGATATAATGTACGTATTAAAAAATTATCGAAAAATTAAAAATAAAATTGTAACTACGGCCGATTTAATTAAATTTAATTCGGTCGAATTATTTTAAAAATGTAAATTTTTTCGCGTCCAATTATTTGCGATTAAGTAAATTTTGAAGAATTTTTAAGTACGCACTTTAGCAATTACTAATTTCTCTTCGTGCAATTAGTTTCGGTCGAAGATGAACGATTAACGATTAATGATTAATTTTCCAAGTCGATGCGAAAAATAATAATCATTCGGTTTCCATTTTTAAACTAAATCGTTTTAAATTACCTATATAGTTTGTTTAATATACCCCGATATCGACAGATATTGGTTTTATTTTTTTATTGAAAAGAAAAAAGTATATGCATATGTATGTATATAAAAAACTTGTTTCGGTGATTTAAATTAAAAATGTTTTTGCGATATTTTAGCTACGGGAGAATTAATTTTTATTACATATTATTCAAAAATTGTGTAGCACGTTTATGTGAGATGATAAAAAATCACGCGATACTGTCTAGTAAAGGAAATGAGAACTCGTACAAGTGTAAACGACTAAACGTTATATGTATATTTATGTCTATCTGGTATATTGTGAGGGAGAATATGTAGCGTGTAATAAATTCTGCAGGCGCGAATGAGACGAGAATTGTTAATATTATAACAAACGAATTTTCAATCGCAATGTTCACTATATGGAACGTGAAACTTCAATGATAACAACAATTTTTATACATGAATTGTATATCAATTTTAAAAATATTTATATAAATAGGTGGTAACTTATCTACGGTTCATCGGAGAATAAACAAACCCCCCTATAAAATTTGTAATTTAATGTTAAGATTTTATAATGTATGACTGAATAGGTTAAGATGAATCCTAAAAGTTTTAAAGATCGTGCCATTTTTTTCTTACGCGATCGAAACAGTTGTTCTTCAAAATTTATCCATGCGTATGTCACACTTCTTTCTTAAATATTTCCCGATAATTAAATGAAAATCAAATTTTTTATTTGTATTCGTTTCAATAATAAATATAACGAAACTAATTAAAAGTTACAAATAATAATAATAATAATAATTAATAATAATAATAATAAAATAACTAACGTATCGGTCACGTTTAGGATATTTTCCACTCAAGAGAGTAATCTCCATTTACTGCAAAGCATTATAAATCCATTCAACCCGACATACCTTCTAATCCATGGTTCTATAATATTAAAGTTGAAACGATGAAATTGCTAGATTTTATTACTATTATTTGTCGATTGAGACTCGGCTGTAGTCGCCTTCCTCCTTCGTTACACAAGTTGATTAGTTCTCCTAATTGCTCTCATCCTATGGATACCATTTAGTAGCCAATGCAGACCATGTTATCCTAGAGTGTTCCCATCATAGTAATTTTCGTGTTCCATTTTATCAAGCTCTTCACAGCCTTAAAGTTCCGTTTCTTATAAATATTGCATTTCTCTTAGCTCTTCAAAATGCTGAAGTATATACGGCCCTATATTCCTATATTTTAGATTCTGTTATTATTATTTAATTTTACTCATCCCTACATTACTACATTACTTCTTACTCTGCCTAATTTATAAGTAGTCCTTTCTTATTCATTCCATAATATACAGACATGGGTAAACTGTATGGAAGCCAAAAAAAAAGAAAAAAAAAGAGTAATCGTATCTTTGGTGCAGTTGACGCCGTGGAGTATTAAAAGTTTAATATTTTCATGAAGAAACATATATATATATATATATATATATATATATATATATATATATATATATATATATATATATATATATATATATATATATATTATCTTCTAATTGTCTTTGATCCGTAGATTAGTGGATAACCTTTTGTGATGTTCGATCCTTTTAAATTATCATTCGAATTCCCTTAGTTCGGCCGTTCGTTTTAAATCTGCACATAACTTAATTGCTCCTGTATATTTTTCCTCGGTGTATGTTTTCCTGAATCTCCTTCTGAATTGTTTGTCTTCCATTTGTGCTTTCGATTATTTGTACGGAATAAATGTCTTATAATATTTTTTCTTTTTAACGTATTCGTTAGAGTTCTCGATTCGCGTATTATTTCTGGTAGTATCTCCTCATTTACTCCTTCTTCCATTCGGTTGAATTTTTGACCAGCGTCACATTTCAAAGGCTTCCATTCTGTTGTACATTTGTTTGTTAATCGTGCATGTTTCTGCCCCTTCAGACGAATTGCTTTCTACTTTCTGACTTTATGCTTTTTGTCCTCAGTAAGGATTGAATTTTCTTGAATGCTGTTTCTGCTAGGTTAATTATTCGCGTTGCAGTTTCTCTCTCTTAATGATAGACACGTAGCATATGTATGTAAAGTCGCGTTAAAACTTTAGATAATTAATTTTATCTAAATGCTCGCTCAAACAGATTAAATTAATATATATATACAATATCGGTTACTGAACCGGTTTTGTATACATAGTGCATATATTTTGTTTGTATTTATATGTACAAACTCATAAAAGTACATTCTGCTCATAATTGTGAAATTCATTTTGTTCATTTTGGATATAGAGCAACGTGAGATGTTAAGCAATTGTGGAAATATAAAATAAAAACCTACATATGTCGAAACAACGTACATAAATGATTAGACGATAATGCTAATAATATAGGCAAGGAGAAACAGTCGTAATACTGTTGAAGTTCGAAGTAATGAACTTAAATAAGAATTTTAAATGTCAAAATAATAATAATAATAATTATTTTTATTGTCTGTTGTTGCTATTATTATTATTATTAATACTCAAATTTGAAATAATTAATTTAGAACGTATAAAAACATCGTAAAAATAAATAAATCAAATATGTATAATTTTCATTATATGAGGCTATATATATATATATATATATATATATATATATATATATATATATATATATATATATATCGATTTTGAAGATAATACAAGAAAAAGTACATATAATCTGACTCATAATTTACCAATGATACAGTTACGATTGAGATGGTGATGTAAATATCTGTTTATATTTGTGTGTGCTAAGACTTATTGAAAAATAAAATGTTCGATTTGTTTGAATATTATTATTATTATTATTATAATTATTATTGCCGTTGATGCTGGACTGCAGTTCCGCTGTGAAAAAAAGAAAGTATACATAGACTAGAAAAGCCTGGATTCTTTCATTAACGCTTGAACGATATAAAGTAGATTTTGCTGCGTAAGTTTAGCGTTGGCCCGGCGTTGTTAAAAATCATTTTTACCTACTAGAGCGCGCTGATGGAAAATTCCGACATGGAATTCCGCCATTTCTACAACATCGGCCCGGGGGTAGTTTTCTGGAACTTTCTGTAAAACGCTTCCGTTAATTGCGAAAGCTTTCATTTATCGTTAATCTTCTTTCTCACTCTATCTTTACCCTTATCATTTTTTTCTTCCTTTTCTAGTCGTTATTTTTTTTTTTCTAACTTATTGTTAACTCTTTCCTTTTTAATACAAATACAACAATATACACTTATAAGCTTTCCCCTGAAAATTTTCTATTTAGACTCGTAATTAGCCTGTTGCTGTTATATTAATGTTTTCATTTTTATTTTTTATTTGTAGATTTTTCTTTCATCACTTTCATCGCATCTAGTATTAGTCGCGGAGTTCGCTCTAGAAATAATACGTATTTGAAAAACTGGTACAATATTAAACGTTCGAATCAAATATATTTGATAAATTTATTTTATTAATACTATACAAAGTTTTACTTCGAATATTACAAGTACTTGTTGGAATCGACGTAGACGAAATAAGGGAATATCGGGAAAACACTACTCCATATTGAATACGATTAATCTGGCTATACTCCACTGGTATGCGACGGTAACGTAGCGTCAATAAATTTTACTGTTTATACAGATTTTGATAATATAGTTACATTAGTCAAGTATCAAAAATAACAATAAAATTATGTTCGTTGCTTTTAGAAACTGTAATTAATTAGCATAAGAGACGTAGCGTGTTTTGAACTTACGTAACACCCTTCAGATCGTGATGATCGTTTGAAGGAAATTTAAAATAAATAGAATCACGATTATTAAAAATACGTACCGACTATTGTATATGCAGGTCTGAAAAAAAAACGCGATTTGAAAATGTAATGCACTAAATTAATTCGTTATTAAAAATTAAAAAACGATGTCCAGAAACTAAATTTAGGTTATTTTTTTATTATAAATTTTAAATAAATGTTCCTTTCCGAATTCGTTTTGTGAAAAAATAATAATAAATGTGCGAATTTGAATACGAAACTCCAAAGATTAATGTTAACGCCACCGCACGAACACAAATTATCCAGATAAACGATTAACGAAACCAGGATAAACACAGAACAAGAATCTGTGTACCCCAGATGAAAAGATCCGTGTGAGAGGAAGTTTGCCGCATTAGTTATGCAAGGTTATATGTTGAGTTCAAACTGTATGGATTGGAAAGAATAGAACAGAAAATTTTACTACTACAGATGTAAACTATATAATCGAGAGAACAAAGTTTTGTTCGTGTGGAAATGCTACTAGAGGTAAGCCTCCTTCCCAACTCGGTGATATGAAAACAAACACGAATTCTTAAATGGTAAGTGAATAAAACAGATACATTTCGGAAACTCTGGATTCACCTATATATATATATAATAAAATATAGCGACATAGCCTCGAGCAGATCTCCGCTTCGTTTGTAAAACAATACACGTTGAAAACGAATTAGTTTGTTACTTTCACAATAAAATAAAACGAAATTTTTACCACTGTAAAGGTTGGAAAAATAAAATATTAATTTAACGAATGCGAAACAAAATTTTTAATTTTCGAATAAAGAATTTTTCTGAATAATATGGATATACACTGTTGACGCTTCGCCACTAGAATGAGATATGTATATCACAGAACTTCTAGATCAAGTGACTTTCATTGTAAATGAGTTTCACTACGTGATTTCAATCAAATTTACTAACCTATTCGAAAGTGCATAACGACACCGTTTTCAACTCTGAAGATATAATCGCCGAATACTCCGCGATAAGCCAATTGATACTGTTGATTAATAAAGTAAGTGAGCCACTCGACGATTGATCGGCCACTTGGTAGGAACATTGCCTAATCTCCCGTGCGGGCCAGACAAATTGGGAGATATCAACAACACACAGTACACTGAGCCGGCGTTCACCCATTCAAGTACCGTTGCTTAACCTTCGGCAATTAGACGGAAAGCCGCCGTACTCAACGAGCTACGCTCGTCGGATATATTATATATTATGCATATAAAATATTACAGTCCTACATTGATCATGATTGATCGCCGTGGCTATCATATTGCAGTCAAAGTTCTCCGTAGTTTCGTTCCTTTGCTGATTGTACCAAACCATGTATTGACAATCCTACACGCCGATATGTTTCCTGCATAGAACGAATCATTTTCCGACTCTTTGTTTGTTCTACGTATGTTTACATACATACGTACATTTACATATTTCTGAAATCGTATTATTGCGTGGAGAATGTGCGAACGTAGTTTATCAAAATCATACTTTTGATTATTATTGTTTCATCTATAGTGTAACGGTAGTAATCGTAACAATGATAAGAATGACAATAATAATTTGAAAAATAGTAGATTGTAATGACCGGTGTTATAAACCCGATTACGAGAGGACCACTTATGAAAGTTGGCACGTTGTTGTCTAACCGGAGTTTATAGGCACATAAGGTTTGTAATTTAATTTCAACGACCGGTCGGTCTAACTGGAAATCGAAATAACCGAAAATTATAAATTACGAAAAACGCTCTCGAACAGTTATTGGAACGAATTATATTATTATTTCTACGAAAGTTGTATTATCAGATTATGTATATAAAAAAAAATGAATACGATGATTTATGAGTCAAAAAGACCAAGATCATGTGTAGATTTTTGGGGTTAGAATTAGAACATCTTCCAGTACACACACACACACACACATATATATATATATATATATATATATATATATACATAAAAAGAGAGAATCGATAACAATTTATCGAAAAGAGTACACAAAGTATCCCGAGTATAATATTCTGCACCGCTCTCGATCTAGACGATGGACATAAGCAACGGGGAAAACCTGTAAATTTCGGCGGCTTTATAAGAAATGAAAAAGTGTGTCCAAGAAAAAAGACGACATTCGGACAACAACCAAAAAAATCATCCCCCCGCTTTAAATAAAGACGGAACAGTCTGTAATGGAATAAAACACGGTAATATAAAAGTTTTAGGAGGGTCATATTCGTATCCTACCTCGTTCAATAGCAAATATGACCGTTACCCACTACTATCACTACGATTATTGTGAAGACCGTTTCTACTACTACTACTACTACTACTACTAATACCGTCATTACTACATTTTATTTATTATTATTATCATCATTATTACTACTGTTATTACTATTATTACAATTGTAGAATCGATTTTTCTTGTCCTCTTTTGAACTTATTTTATCGGGCGTCTGCGTACGAATATAAATCAAACGAGAAGAGTTATTATTATTGTTGTTGGCTACATTCGCAGCTTTTTAGTTTAGTGTCGTCGAAGATCGTGTAAGAAAGTAGCGTATGCGACTCCCCTGTGGTCCCGTTTGCTATTAGTAGGGTAGGACGAAAATTCGCTAAACAACGTCTATGATTATATACCGCCTGTCTTTTCTGCAAACAAATAAATATTACCAAAATTGCGACTTGTAGTACTGTTGCCGTTTTTGCTACTGTATGAGCGAGTTCTCACTCACATGCCTATATATATATATATATATATATATATATATATATATATATATATATATAATAAAAGAGTCGTATAAATAAATACTGTAGCCATCGGGTGTGATGGGGTTAAGTTGAATCTTCTCATCGCGAGTTTCGCCGGTAATAGAATTTAAAGGCGGATCTATGTCATTTGCCGGCGGGTTAACTTTAATACTTCCATTTATGACATTGTAATGTGTAAACGAGAAATGCATATATATATATTGAATACGTATAATCGTCCTATATGTATCACTGCCCGTTCTCACTACTTTTAACAGCGATAAATAAAAAGTTACCATATCCTTTCTTCTTCGCTGGCAAATCTACTAGCTATGACGTCACGTAAACGTATACACGTATATAATAATAATAATAATAAAAACTGCCGGTGATTTTTTTACAGGGCATTTTTTTGTCTATATTTTTATACATACTCCTTTCATCGCGACATCTAGCATTTTTTTACACGGCGCTTGTACCGAACAATTTTCCACGTCATTTTCTCAACATGTGCGTGTATAAACAAGATGCTATTCTTTCGCCTCATTAATCACCCTCTTCATCACACTTCGCCTTCTTTTGTGTTACGATGACTTTGTATAAGAAAATTTGCTCGCTGGCGACGAACGGAAATAAATTATTAATTTTTAATTATAGAAGGAAGTAAAGGAGACGGGCAGAATTTTCGGTTTTCTTTTTAGACGGTATTTCGTGAGAATCGTTAAGTAGATGGTTAGAAAATTCGTGCCAGACGTACACGAGAGGTTTTATAACCGCTGCGATTGTCTAATCGCATTTTTAAATTATCAGTGAATATTGGTGGCCAAAATAATCACGAAGGTTTTAAAACCGCAACACGTTCTATAGTACAAACAAGTATCGCCGGCGGCTAAACAATCGCTTCCGACGATAAATAACCTGTTCTGTCACGTGCTATTGCTTTATTGTTCGCACACGTGGTTAGGTTCGTTTTTTTCGTTATAAAAAAAGATTTAGATCAATAATAATTTGTAAGAAAATAATATTAAATATGTCGTTTGAAAATTTCGGTACTGAAAAATTAATTATCGACGTTGAGAAAAGACCAACCCCGGAATTTGAGGTGAAATACGGCGATAAAAATGCGAAAGAAAAATTATGGTCTGATGTGTGCGAATCTGTTGCGCCAAACTGGAACTAATTAAATAAAGAGCCACGAATGAAAAGAAAGGGTGACTTAATTTTAGTAAATGTATTATATTAAGGTACGCGCATTATATATGGAATATTTTTTCGCCAAGATAAACTTCCTATAGTAGAAATATAATATTTCGTTAAATAATCCTTTACAGCTGTTCCTTTTACAACGCTTCCAGCTGCAACTGACTGAACTCTTTGAAGAGAACATTTTCTGCAAAATGTCTTCAAATATCTCCTTTTTCTATTGACATTATGCAATACGCAGTAATAATGAGGGGAAAAAAAAAGAAAAATCCTTAATACGAGAAGACACTTCTGAAAATATTAAATAATAACGAGGAAGAAAAAATTGATGAAGACAAGGATTTTTTTGTTCGTCATTTTAAAAAAAATTGGTTTTTAACAGGTTCTGCAACAGCAACTCAACCAGCTAACCTGATCCCAAACAGGTACCAACTTAAATTCTCCTTCGTATCTCACACAACAAATGCCGGCGCCGGTTACTAGCGACTCAGATAATCCAGTTAGGATTAAGACATATTTCAACGAACACTAACTTCGTACTTACTCCAGTTAAAAGTACCCTAGTGATACTTCAGATGGTGATTTGTTCCAACTACGTTAAAGATAATTTTGTTTATTTATTTCTTGTTTACGTTAATGTGTTTAAGTTCATCGAATTAAATATAATTTAATTAAACATTGCGTTAAGTTTCTTACCCGAATGTTACAGCTAATCTTTCTTCCGGCTTATATATTTGTGTTTTGATACGAAATAGCCGGTCAATCGGATGTAACAATTTTTCGAATAATTCCTTCTTCATTCGAAAATACTTAACGATGCTCGGGCAAATACATAAGTCTTCGAAATTATCTTTGGCTTGCTAAAAATTTTTATTTTAATTTATTTTTTCGACGATTTATTAATAATATCGCCGCTGCTTTTTCAAATTGTTAACTGTTTGAAATTAAAATGATGAAAAAGTCGTGAAAAGCGTTATCATGCGCTCACTCCGGCTTTCAAAGCGGTTAAATAACCGTGACTGCTGAACAACCGTGCGATTGATTTATCCTGAACATCTTGCGCTGGAATGAACGAAATTAAAATTATAGAAATTAGTAAATTTCATACTAACGACGAGAAGAAAGTTTGTTCAAAAGTGTTGTATTAGAAAAAATTATTAGAATGCAGTTCTTCAATGTGCGTTTGTCCAAAAGCAAATGTCACTCACTGTTGTTCAGTTGTATTGGTTGTCGGTAAATTTAAAATTTACATTCAGCAGTGAGAAACCATGTTTCACATTGGGAAAAGTGGACAATTTAATATCTTCGTACTTAACGATATTACTGTATCGTTCTACACCTTGGTCAGTCAGGCTGTTGCACTGCGTGCAAGCGCTAGTCTACACTTTACGTCTGGCATACCGATTATTAATTAGTATTGAGCCAAAATACACGTCGACAACTTCCATAATTTCCTATTGATTTTATCGCTTTTATCTATTATTATATTTTTAGTTTTGTAACATTGGTCTTCAAGTCTCTGTATGAAGTTCATCATATTTTCTTCAGAGATGCTTATGATGACAATATCGTCCTAGGATTCCATCGTTCCAATCATTCAGCAATTGCCTCGTAATATACCTTCGTATATAT